>PVHY01015393.1:0-36138 GCA_004024945.1 Uropsilus gracilis
GCTGGTGTTGGCACTTTTCTGGTCTTCAAAGGAATGGGGAATGATGGTCTCAAAGTAGCCACTAAAACCTGAGCCTGAAGCTCAGCTTTCTGGTGACTCTGGAGCTCCCTCTCAACTCTATTCTGTTCCTCCTAGTTACCAAAGACTTTAAATGCCATGTTCAAGAGGTCTCAATAGTGGCTTGAGGGCCATCCTCAGCTTTTCTAAGTTTCTTACATGTATCTAGGGCTGATTGGAAAATAAAACAAGTGGCCAAGATGATGGCACCAGCTGGGGACTTGGACTGGGAAAAGGCTTCAGTGCCGGGCAGCATGGTAGGGTCAGTGAGGACTTGAGGGTTGTGGGTCTGGTACTGGAAGGGTGGAGGATTTGGGAGGTGTCTAGGCAGGTTAGAGTAGGGAAGAGGAAGGCAGGAAGCAGTTGGAGGGGAAGTAAGAGTTTTAGGAGGTTTGGTGAAAGCAGAAAGGAATTTTTGAGAGACTTTGCAGAAAGTTTGTCGGAGAGAGTTGGGCGAGAAGAACTTGGAAAGTGTGACAGGTTTTGAGGAGGGAGGGGAGGGAGTGCAGAAGAGGAAATGCCTGGATAGAAGGGATCTCTGGCCATTTGCCATTTCAGTGATGGAAACTGCTGCGTTTAGAAAGAGTGGAAAGGTTAAAAGTTCCATTTTCTGGGTCATCGGGACCCACTGTCCAATTGGTACTGCAGCAAGGCAACAATACAGTAAAATATGGGACAGTAAAATACAAGACTCTTAGGCAATACATTAAGGCATTGCCCAAGGGAGAAAGTGAGGCTAGGAGACAGCCTAAAAGCATGGAAGGATCTGGTTTGGAACTTCCAGAACCCATGGCAATTCTTTGATTCCATTAGCCAAAGGAGCACCCAGCGTCCTGGGTACTCGGTGGGGGCACAGGAGGGGATACACAGCGTCCGCCGTACTCCTCAAGGCCAATGGAAAAGAACAGGGGGCATCAAAGAGAAGTGGATATCTCCAGCTCCTCTTGAGCCTTTGGATCGGGCATCAAGTCTAGACAGGCATCCCCGGACTAGTCAGGGTGTATGGGAGTCAGCTGACCTGGCCACGGTTAGGGAGCAGATGACTGAGAGAATGGGGCCTAGTGAAAAGAGATTGCCGGAGACAGAGGCCTCCCAGTAGGAAGGGTCAATAGAGCAACTTGCCCAGATTGATGACCGGTGTTGGATGCATAGGAGTCACCTTAATGGCCAGTCAAGGTCCTGTAATGGAAGTGGTGGTTCATTTCAGGAAGGCAGTCCAATCCATGAGACCAGCTCCTTGATCAGCAGCAGTTTGCCTTCCCAGGTTTCAGCACCAATCTGAAAGGATAACTAGGAAGGAGGGAAACAGGAGTCAGGAATATGAAAGGATGGCAAGGAAATATAAAAGGACGGTGGCCAGGAAAGAGAAACAGGAGCCAGGCCAAGTAGAATTAAGAAGAGTTTATTGCTATGAGCTCCTGGGCGAGGTCCACTAATCTATAGTGGGGGTTAGTGAAGTTGCACCCACGTGGAGTTGGTGTCTGCTTTTCTAGGGGCAGGACATGGGGAGTGGGTTTTGCTAGTGTGCTGGGCAAGGTTAGCAGGCAGGCAAGGTCACTCACTGGTCAAGGTGAGCGAGGTGTCCATAATCCTCTAATGGGTAGAGACTCCCAGCACCCCCAATCTGACCTTTCACTTGTCTTTCCTACCTTTTGAGAGCAGAGGCTTGTTAACCATCTCACATCACAAAAGCCTTGTTTTTCTTTTCTCCTCCCCTTCTCTCCTTCTGAAAGAAAATGATGAATTTTAATGAAGGGCCAGCAATTACACCTTGGCATAGTCCATCTAAACTTTGTTTACCTGGACCCTGAAACAATCAAGCGAGAAAGTTAAATCCCCATAATATTGCCAGGTCCTTCTTGAAATTTACAATTCTAAAGCAAAAGGGAAGTAACTTCTACTTTCCAACTGTATTTTCTTTCCAGTATTACTATCAATGCGTAGCACATAAATTATATTAATAACAGATGCCACTTCAACAAAATGTCCCTCCAGAAGTGATGCTGCCATTTACATTCCCATCAGCAAGACCTTTCTGCTTTCATTGTTGGCTATCCCCAGCTGTATCAGTCTCTTGAAGAGTTACCATAACTGGTTCATAAAATGTATAGAAGTTGAAATATGAGTTGAAAACTAGTAAATTAGGCCTCATTTAATGTTCTTAATTACGGTTCATCTAGGAAATTGGTCTTAATATTTAACAGTTGGTGTTATTGAATGGTGATTATCTTGATGAGTTTCTATAATAGATATATTTTTATTTCAAGTCCTAGCATGTCTCAGGCAATCTCTAAATGATAACCTGCCCAGTGACATGTTACTAATGTGATGGGCATGATTACTGCTTCAGCTAACTTGGCGATAGAATGCAAAAGACTTCCTTTAAAATAAGCCATTCTGAGTCTGAGCCTCAGATTCACACCTCAGTTCTCAACAATCTAAGAAGGCTACTTTCCCTTAAGTGGTCACAATCTATCTGTTCAATACTGCATTTATGACTTTGAATTTTTTTTTTACATTTTTCTCAGCTATTTCTATATATTTATTCTTTTGTGTTACTATTGGAAAGGGAATATTTTTCCCAATATATCTTTTGATTATCATTTGTCTATAGTAAAGCTTTTGATTTCAACATACTAATTTGTGCACTCTACTACCTTACTGAATTTTGTTTTTCTTTATATCTCTGCTGGCAATGTCACCCCACCTTTGTTGTCTTAATTTTTGAGTTGATTATCTTGGATTTTTCAGGCATACAATCATACCACCTTCCAAAAGTGAATTTCACTCTAATCTTACCAGTTTTTTATGCCTTCATTTTATTTTCTAGATGTGTTCCCTCAACTACCCTCTACCAAATGAAAGCTACTAAGAAGCCAGGTAAGCAAGTAGTGAGAGAAACGGAAGAACTGCTTCTGCTTTTCTGAGATTGCTCTTAGTTTTGTACTCATCTTTTTTTTTTCATTACAGTCATTTTCATTATAGTTGTGTTAGGCATGGTGCTAGACTTATTTTACAAAATACCACTTAGTCCTACATGCACCCTATGAAGTTTGTACTGTTACCATCTCCATTTTACAAATAAATGAACTAAAATATAAAGAGTGAACAAACTTTCCAAAGGTTATAAAAAGTGAAAAAGCATGTTCAAATCCAGATCTGTAAAATTATAAGGAAACTACTCATAACTGCTATGCTGTCTTCACTGCTATGAGAATATGTAAGATCTTTCTGTAACTACTCAGAATAGGAAGGATTCTGACCTTGCTGAGGATCCCTATCTCTGTGCTGTAGTCCGAGGTTTTAGCAGGAACCAAACTTGTTTCTTAATTGGGTTGCAAGAGCTGGATATCATTGGCGGTCCACAAATGGAACCAGCTGCCTCTGAAATGGAATACTCATATGTGTGGATATAGATTTATCTTTGAACTTATATTTTCTAAGTGAAATATCTTGCGGGATAATGTAGCATGATGAATAAAGGAGATGTGTACTCATGTATGTTGTCATACTTTGTTATCACATTCAGATAACATGGATACAAAGTCCCCCAAAAACATAGAATTCTGGTAGATGCATCATGTACATGTAGGTGTTGTTAGACTGAAAGTGAGTACCAGGTAAGCACATTGTGAAAACTAACTTCCATAACATGTAACTAGATATGCACATTAAAAAAGTAAAACTAAAATAATTGAGTTGATTCTGTACAGTGTTTCTACTGTTCTCATAAAAATGAAGCACATATACTGCAAAATACTAGGTGTATAAAGTAGCTGGTTATGCATAAAAGTTAAATGTGGTGGGAACTGTGCCTGCCCTAATTGGCAGGCACCTGCAGCTGCCAGCATGCCTAGGCTGGCACGCACTGGGCCCCTCTGCTGTCAAGCTGGCGGGTAAGAGGGATGCAGGGGCTGGCTGGGAGCCCTGAACCAGACCATCGTGCAGGCAAGACTGGATCCACCCAGGGACAAGTAACAGTCGGTGGCAGGGGGGAGGTGGCAAATGACACCTTTACTGTTTCATTCTCACTCTACTTAGACCTCAGGAGGAATAATAACAGCATAAACATGGCACACAGCAACATAGAATGGGTGAGGGACCAGATAAAGAACCTGCCCATGCACGTGTGCAGGACACAGGACAAGGATCATTTTTTTTTTTTTGAGACTAGTTTTCGCTATTTTTGCCCATGAAACCACAGGCTCACATTGCCCGGGGAAGCACAGACTCAATCAATCCCCATCCTCAGCTTCCAAAGTAGCTGGGATTACAGGTGTGCGCCATCATGCCCAGCTTTTTTTTGGAACTAGATAACTAGGTCTTGCTATGTTGCCCTAGGTGGGACTTGAACCGTGATCCCCAGTCCCAGCCATGCTCCATCGGCTGATGCTTACAGGCATGCGCCACCATGCGCCTGCTAGGACAAGGATCATTCGGAAAGACAGTACATACTGGAATGGAGAAACAATGGTGGTAAAGGCCTATCAGAACAGTACCTACGGCTTCACGGGGAGTGAATGAATCAAAACCCCATTATTCAAAGCATGAACTCAGAGAAATTTCTTGACCAACACTGGCAGGAGGCAAGACCCCAAAGCCCGGCACCAGAGCCGTAAGGAAAAGCAGCAAAGCAATGGAGATGGGATTAGATTGGAGAGGACGGCCTGCAGCAAGAAAACATGGACAGATCACAAATGAATATAACCTGGCCACTCAACGCAAACTTAAGATTGAAAATCTAACAGCAAGGTTCGCCTGGACCCAACAACGCATTCCCTCACCCAGAGAAAAGACACTAACATAGGAAAGAGACTAATGGACTCAGCACAGCTAATAAACAACAAAGAGTGGGGTGTGAGAGAATGGAGGGAGCACCGGAGGGAGGAGGGAGGGGGAAAAAATATACAACAGAGAGGTTGTAACCCAAAGAACAAAATAAAATTGTTTATATTAAAAAAAAAAACAAACAAAAAACCATTATGGAACTTGCCACCCAAGGAAACATGGCACCCTCCCCAAGCCTTGGGAGAGGAGGACCACAGAGTCAGGGCATCAGCTTCATAGCAAACCTGCAAATTGAGGGAGAGAAGATGACCTGCAAGGTCCATCAGTGGATGCCTGTCCACGTTGAGAAACCTCTTTACTGACAATGACTGGGGGAAAGGACCCCGTAAGCCAGAGGTCAGAGATAGGGGGTGCAGAGGCAATGGATTGGCAAGGAGATCGAACTGGAGAGGGCAGCCAGAAGCAAGAAGACATTGATAAACCCCAAATGAGCATGGACTGGCTGCCCAATGCAAAGCTAAGACTACAAACCATCAAGCATGATATGCCATTTCCCAGGAACACAGTCGCTCATCCAACAAATGGCCACAGCCACAGAAAAAGAAGATACCAATGAACTCAACACTCAACATAAACCAACAAAGAACAATGAGAAAGGAGATTGAGTGAACATAAGGGGTGGGGGGGGGGGCATTCCAGTAACCATTTACCTATGTAAGAAATTATAAGAATTTAATTTTAATAAAGAAAAATTTTTTAAAAAGCTAAATGCTCTGATATTTGCCTGTAAATTTGGCATTGTAATACAAAGATGAACTACAAAATTCAGTCTGATTATTCAGTTTTTCTTTATTTAAGAGTAACATTAGGCATAAAAAAAACTAGAACAACTCAACAAAGAGAAGAGAATAGTAAGGAAAAATTTGGTATTTTAGTAACTTCAGAGGCAGTTTTTCCAACTCTTTGAACGTAGAGCCCACATTTCACACTTTAAACAAGGCTCTCTGTGATTATGATTTAATACTCAGACTGAGAGTCACTGAGGAAAGTAATCTTAATCTAAGTCTCTGTCACTATTGAAATGTTAAAGGATTAGGAGCATTGGGTAGTAGATGCTGCCCTCTAGTGCCTCTGGCTGCCATCCAGCAGCACTTGCGGCACTTCTGTGTGTATAGTGACCAGCTGTGTAAGCTTTATTATGTCACACTACTCTGGGGGCATCGTGCCCAGTTCCCTGGAAATCTTAGCTCTTCAGCATTAATAAAAGTACTCATGTGTAAATATGGTGCTGCTTCTACTCACAAACCTGAAAAGACAATAATATGAAAAGAAAATTAGAAAACAATTCAACAAAATACTAACAAATCAAATTCAGCAATCACACCAATGAAAATTAAATACCTGCAATAAATTTAACAAAAGAATCTATATAAAGAAAACTACAAAACATTCTTTTTTTTTTTTTTTTGAGACTAGGTCTTGCTATTTTTGCCCGTGGAACCGCAGGCTCCCGTTGCCCGGGGTACCACAGACTCAAGCAATCCCCAGCCTGAGCTTCCCAGGTAGCTGGGATTACAGGCGCGCACCACCACGCCCAGCTATTTTTTTTGGAACTAGGTCTCACTACGGGCCCCAGGCAGGACTCGAACCACGATCCCTAGCCCCGGCCGCTTCATAGGCTGAAGCTTACAAGCATGAGCCACTGTGCCTGGCCAAAACATTCTTAAAAGAAATAGATGACATTAAAAAAATGGAAAGACATTCCCTACTCATGGATTGGGAGAATTAACATTACCAAAATGGCTATTCTACCAAAAGCAATCTACAAATTCAATGCAAACCCAATAAAAATCCCAATGACATTTTTTAAGAGATAGAATAAAAAATACTGAAATTCATCTGAAATAACAAGAGACCTCAAATATCCAAAATCCTCCTGACCAAAAAAAAGAGAGATCAGAGGTATTACAATCCCAGGCTTCAAGTTATACTACAAAGACATAATAATTAAAACAGCATGGTACTGTTACAAAAACAAACATACCAATGGAACAGAATTGAGTGCCCAGAAATAAAACCACAGATATATACTCAATTAATTTTTGACAAAGAGGCAAATACATACATTGGAACAAGGACAGCCTCTTCAATAAATGGTACTGGGAAAACTGAATCACTATACACAAAAAAAAGGAAGGAAGGAAGGAAGGAAGGAAGGAAGGAAGGAAGGAAGAAGAAAAAATGACTTCCTCACACCATGTACAAAAACCAACTCAAAATGGACTTGGAAGTAAGACCTGAAACCATAAAATACATAGAAGATAATATAGGCTAAACATTCCAGATCCCATATCAGGACACATCTACAGATACTTTAAAAAAGAAGGAAAACATAAACAACTGGGACTATATCAAATTAAAAATCTTCCTTACAGCAAAAGAGACAATAACCAAAACAAGAAACCCAATCCAATGGGGAAAAAACTTTGCCCTCCATACAAGTGATAAGGGTCTAATAATAAAGATCCACAAAGAACTCACACAATTTAGCAAAAATAAAGCAAAAAACCCAGCCAAAAAATGAGAAGAACTAAAAAGGCCCTTCTCCAAAGAGGGAATACAAATGGCCAGTAGCCATATGAAAAAATGCTCCACATCACTAATACTCAGAGAAATGCAAATCAAAATCATACTGAGATACCATCTTACACCAGAAAGAATAGCCCATTTAAAAAAAAAAAAAAAAAAGAGCAACAACAGGTGCTAGCATGGATGTAGAGAAAAAGAAACACTCTTGCACTGCTGGTGGGAGTGCAAACTGGTCCAGCCACTATGGAAGGCTGTGTGGAAGGCCCTCAAACAATTGAATGTAGAACTACCATTTGACCCAGCAAACCCACCACTGGAAATCTACCCAACGAATACAAAAACACTAATCCATAAGAACACCTGCATGTGCATATTTATTGCAGCACTATTTACAATTGTCAAGATATGCAAACAATCCAAATGCCCCAAAACTGACAAACTGCTAAAAAAGATGTGGTATATTTACACAATGGAATATTATTCATCAATCAAAGAAGCCAACCTTATGTCATTTGTAGCAACATGGATGGAGTTAGAAGGAATCATCTTAGCAGAAATAAGCCAGAAAGAAAAAGAGAAATATGGGATGGTCTCATTTATATGAGGAATTTAGGAAAAACAAACAGACAAGAAAATTATAAAATTTCCAAAAATACAGAACTGAAACATAGAGTGAGAGAGGGGAAGGAGAGAGAAAATGGGGGAGGGAGAGGGCACAAAAGACAGAGAACATTCACAGGTGATAAAATGATGGGAGAACCTCGGGGTAGACAATGATGTTTTATATATATATATATATATATATATATATATATATATATAAAACACACACATGCAATATATATATATATATTGCAATATATATATATTGCATGTGTGTGTGTGTGTGTGTATGGGCAATCAACTAAAAAAAGTTTTAAAAACTAGGCATATAAAAAAATGCTCCACATCAATAATAATCAGGGAAATGCAAAACAAAACCACACTGAGATACCATCCTACACCAGAAAGACTGGGCCCATATCAAAAAACCAGCAACAAGTGCTGGCGTGGATGTGGAGAGAAAGGAACACTTTTACACAGCTGGTGGGAATACAAACTGGTTCAGTCACTATTGTAAGCTGTTTGGAGAACCCTCAAACAACTGAAAATGGAACTACCATTAGATTCAGCAATCCTACTCCTTGGAATCTATTACCCAAATGATACAAAAACACTAATTCAAAGGACACCTGTACGCAGATGTTTATTTACAATAGCCAAGGTATGGACAAAACCCAAATGCCCCAAAACTGATAAATGGCTGAAAAAGAAGTGGTATATTTACACAATGGAATATCATTTATCAATCAAAAAAGACAAACTTATGTCATTCACAGCAACATGGATGGAGCTAGAAGGATTCATGTTAATAGAAATAAGAAAGAAAAAGAGATATACAGGATGGTCTCACTTATATGAAGGCTATAGGGAAAACAAACAGATAAGAAAAATTTAAAACTGCCAACAGAATTGAAGCATATGGCAAGAGACAAAAAAGGGTAAAATCAGGGGAGGAAAGGGCACAGAAAATTAAGATGGTTCATAGGGGGGTAAATCCCTGGGATTGCAATGATGTGAAATTTATATATAAATAAATTATTAAAAAATTAAGATGATTCATGGGTGATAAGGTAATGGGAGAACCTCAGGATAGACAATGATGTCTATGTATATATATATGTATGTATAGATGTGCAATGAATAAAAAAATAAAAATAAATAAAACCAAAAAAACTTGAGGAGGGGAATTGGATTGAGAGTATAGCAAATAACTGAGTGTTTTTCATTATTGCTTTAATGTTTATATTTTTATTATAATTATGCATCATTCATCATTTATTATTGTGCACAATAAAATAATTTTGAAACACTCAAATTCAGCAATATATTTCAGGGATTATACATCATAGTCAAGTGGGATTTATCCCATGGATGCAAGCATAGTTTAATATATGCAATGAGTCAATATATTACATTAATGAAAGAAAGGATAAAGTCATATGGTAATGTCAACGGGTACAGAAAAATCATTTGAAAAAAATTCAGCATATATTCATCATTTAAAAAGTGTAAAAGAATGGGAATAGAAGGAATATCCCTCAACATAATAAAGGCTATCTATCATAAACCCATAGCCAATACCATATTTAATGTGAAAAACTGAAAACTTTCCCTTTCTGATTAGGAACAAGACAAGGATGCCTACTGTCACCACTGCTATTTAATTAATTTATTTTTTTATAATATTTTTATTTTTGATTTTGTACAATACATGATTGCATAATTGTTGATCCCCATACGATTGCCCCAACCCACCACGCTCCCTCTGGTCTCTTTGCCTCCTTTCTTTTTGTTTGTCCATGTTTAGCCCTTTAGTCTTTTTTTTTTAATATCTTCATTGGCCATTCTGAGCACCTTTGGCTTGTATCCATGTTTCTTGTTTCTTGGTGGCTGTTCTTGATACTGTTTTCGGCCTCATTTTGCTGCTTCATCCCATTATGTTTCAGGTCTTTAGTTTTGGGGACCTGATTCCCACTCTTGTGTTTTGGTAGTGCTGCTCATCCATGGGGATAGTCTTCGGCTGATGGTAGGTCTCCAAGTCTTCTTTTTAGGAGCTTTGCTGTTAGGCCACTGCCTTTTTTTTTTCTTTTTTTTTTTTTTTTTTTTTTTTTTTTTTTTTTTTTTTTTTTTTTTTTGAGACTAGGTCTTGCTATTTTTGTCCATGGAACCGCAGGATCACGTTGCCCGGGGTACCACAGACTCAAGCAATCCCCAGCCTCAGCTTCCCACGTAGCTGGGATTACAGGCCGCACCACGCCCAGCTATATATAAAAAAATACACATTTTTTTTTTAATTACGTGGCCCAGGCAGGACTCGGTCCGTGATCCCCAGCCCCAGCCACTTCATAGGCTGAAGCTTACAGGCACGAGCCACCATGCCTGATTGCCACTGCTATTCTGTAGGCATTCGTCCTTTAGCAAAGGGAGTGTGCTGTTCTTTGTTGACTGTATCTCTGTGCCAGGTTTATGGTCGTAGCTCCCCAGTGATTGGTACGCAAAACTCTGTCTCATGTTTGTTCTCACAGTTCATTGCTCTGTGAACTTGCCTTGCTCTTTTTGAGTCCTGCCTTAGAGGCATTTGTTTTTAAAGTCTTTCTTGGTGTTCCTTGCCTCTTCTGTTTCTTTGGTTGAAGTTTTGTCTGGATGTACTTCTTGCTGGTGTGGGCAGCTCGGAATGGAGGCTAACCGATAGGGGTCTGTGGCGAATCACCCCCCTCAGCTTTCCCCACACACACACACTGCACTCTGTTTCTCAGCAGGCCTCAGGTGTGCTGCTTCGGTTGTTCCCAGAAGCAGCCCCCGGCCACACCCCTTCCCCACAACCCAGGGGGGGGGGGAGATGAGGACTAGTCGAGCTGCTGGTGCGGTGGCAACCAGTGTCCAAGTCACCACCAGCGTGGGCCAAACGGAGCCCTCGGAGCTCCGTTTGGTCCACGGAGCCCTCGCACGTGAGTAACTTGCCTTACCCACCTTCCAGAGGCAGACAAAGTCTGTGCGCAAGAAGGTGGCGGCCCTGCAGCCATGGCGGGGTCGCGGGGCAGAGGGGGCGGGGGCGCACAGGCCGAGCTGAGCTCTCTGCCCCTGTGGCACCCGGCGCTGGCTGCCCTGGCCATTCCCGTGCTATTTAATTTAATATTATAGGTTTTACTACTGCTATTTAATTTAATATTATAAGTTTTTTCTGGAGCAATCAGACAATAACAGGAAACAAAAGGAAACCAGATTGTAAAAGAAGACACGAAACTGTCACTATTTGCAGAGAATATGATAATATGCACCATACCTCTAGGGATCGAGGACTTGGGGGAGGCCAGCTGGGGTAGCTGGTCTTTGTCCCTCGGGTGTCTGGGGATAGAGATGGCACCCCTGCTGGCATGGGGGTGGACAGTCCCCCTCTGGATCACTCTCACCTCTAACAGACTTGATAGGAATGAGAAGAAAAAAAAAAAACAACAATCCAACTGCATACATATTAGAGACAAGAATAAAGGCCTTGGACATATTCATCACCTGGGTGAGACTCAAACAGTGCATGGTTGAAAACACAAGAATCAAAACTGTGAAATCAACTAAAAAGATGATCTACCACACAGCTACACCTACAATGTTGTAGAAGACCAGAGAACCAAACCCCTGATGCAGTGATGCTTTCAACACCAGTAAGCATCTCCTCCCACAAAGGGCGAGAAAAGCCAGAGATGGAGCTGAGGTCCCACTGCAAAACTGCAAACCTTGAGAGAGGAGAGGAGTTGAATCAACCACCCACTGGAGTTTGCCCCCACTGGGGGACCTCTCTACCATAAATGGCTGGAAGTTGGGAGTCAAAAATACACGGATTGGAAGCAGCAAATGGAACAAACAAATAGAGGAGACAGCCAGCATGAACAAGGAGGCATGAAACTCTGTGATCACACAGTCCTGGAGAAAAAAAGACAACCTCTATCATAGGAACTGCCACAACAAAGGAGCCTGCATAGCAGCTCCATACAACCGAGCAACAACAGGTTCCAGACATGCTCAGACTAACTAACCCACTATAAAACTATCCCTGGAAATCTAAGCAGCCCAAATTACAGAGTCCCAGGATCACAGGCCCCCACCCAGGAGAAAAAGAAAAAGACATTGCACCAGAGAAGGAAGAGACCAGTGGGCCAAGCACCAATCAATGACTTGCAGGGAAAGGGAGGTGAGAGTGACTGGAGCAGCATAAGGGAAGGGGAAGAAGTACGGGCCATAACTATATAAATATGACTGAGGTTGTAGATAGAAAAAAAAAGAAAATTTAAAAAAATAACAGAAGCCATATAATAAAAGACTAATAACAAAACTAATGAAGTCAACTACATAAAATACAAAGTTTTTTTTTTTTTTTTTTTTTTGAGACTAGGTCTCACTATTTTTGCCCGTGGAACTGCAGGCTCTCATTGCCCGGGGTACCATAGACTCAAGCAATCCCCAGCCTCAGCTTCCCAGGTAGCTGAGATTACAGGCATGTGCCACCACACCCAGCTACTTTTTTTGGAACTAGGTCTCACTACGGGCCCCAGGCGGGACTCGAACCGCGATCCCTAGCCCCGGCCGCTTCATAGGCTGAAGCTTACAGGCACGAGCCACTGTGCCTGGCCAAAATATAAACATTTTTACATAGCAAAAATCATCAGAATTATCGAATAGCAAACAGAAAAAACATACAGGGCAATTTTTCTTTAAAAAGCATGTATAAAGCAGACCAGTAATCTTTGACCAACATTAGGAATAGATACTTAACAAAAAAGGAAATAAAGATATAAAAATGGTCTGACCTACCTAAAAACATTTGTAAATATACCAGATACAATTTATCATTTTGAAGTTTGAAAGGATGAAAAATTCCATAATGAATCAAAAAAGACATCCTTACATAGTTTTGTTAAGAGTACAAATGGTACAACTTCTGGAGCACTTAGGCAATACTACCATATAAAAATACATCAATCAATTCAACTCTTGGGAATTTCCCTAAATATAAACTCATACTGTACAGAGATTTAGACACATGAGGTTCATGCCAGTATTATGATACAGAGTAAAATGAAGTATTATGAATGTGGGATTGGAGATAAGTTAGGTGGTAGTTCTATCAAAGAAGAGAGTAGAAGCATCAACGAAAATTACATGTGATGCATTTATACAATTCCAGTAAAGCAAGAAAGGTGAAAGAGTGGCTCTTTTAGGTGCCCCCCTTTCCAAGGGAGGAAGGCCACAAAAATGTGGCAGCAACTCTGCAGCAGAGCTGCAAACAAGAGAGAAACAACCAACCATCTGCTGACCTCTGTCCCTATTGAGGAATTTCCCGCCCAACAATGACTGGGAGTCAGGCTCCTTTAGGCAGAGGCCAGAAGCAGAAGAAGCAGAAAAATGGAACAGAATCAGAATGGAGGAGAAATCCAGCAAGAATGAGGAGGTACTGATAGACTCCAAATGAGCTAAGAGCTAGACTCCAAATGAGCTAACTTTGCCTGATGCAAAGTTAAAACCGGAGATCTAACCAGCATGGCCTGCCATGTCCCAGGAATGCAGATCCTCAACTTGGAGAAGAACACTCATCTCAGAAAAGGAAGAGATCAACAGGCTAAACATGGACCAACAAACAGCAATGAGAGAGGAGTTGGAGTGACTAGAGAGGGAGGTTGGGAAGGAGGGCATTCCCATGGAGATCAACAACCATACAAAGATGACCAATGTGGCTGAAAAAAAATGTGGTATATGTACACGATGAAATACTATGCATCAATCAAGGAGGACAAACATGTCGTTCGCAGCAACATGGATGGAACTAGAAGGACACATATTAGCAGAAATAAGCCAAAAAGAAAAAGAGAAATATAGGATGGTCTCACTTATATGTTGGATATAGGGAAAAACAAACAAATGAATAAGAAAAAATGAAAACAACCTGGGATTGTTTTCATGGGATTGAACATGGGATTGAACAATGGAGTGAAACAGGAGGAGGGGGAAGAAGGTGGGGAGGTGAAGGGCACAAAAGAATAGGATGGTTAACACGTGGTGGGGAAGTGGGAAAGCCCCGGAGTACACAATAATGTAATATAAATATAAATACACATATATATGTAAATTTTTTTTAAAGTTTAAGCAATGAACAATAAATAAATAAATAAATAAATAAATAAATAAATAAATAAATAAATAAATAAATAAATAAATACATATGGGCAAAAGATACGAATGAACGTTTCTCCAAAGACACATAAATGGCAAAGAAATGAAAACATGCTCAAAATCAGTAATAACCAGAGAAATCACAATGAATACCATGAGATATCATTTCACACCTATTAGGATGGTCAGAGAGAGAGAGAGTGCGAGATTGAGAGAAGTAAGAATTGGTGGAGATGTGAAGATATTAGAATCCATGTGCACTGTTGGTAGGAATATAAAATGATCCAGTAACTATGATGAACACTATAGAAGTTCCCTGAAAAATGAAAAATGGAACTGTCCTCTGATCCAGCAACTCCCCCCTGGGTATTTATCTAAAAGACTTGAAATCAGGATTTCAGAAATTTACCCACATCCATGTTCCATGTAGTACTATTCACATTATAGCACTATTTACATCCACTAGATAACCATCCATATGCAATGGATAAAGATACATAGAGAGGAATATGTATATATCCAATGACAACATGAAATTCAGTCATAAAAAGAAGGAAATCCCTGTGTAAGCTACAATGATAAACCTTGAGGATATTATACTAAGTGAAATAAACCAGTCATAGTAGGATAAATTCTACATGATTCCATTCATACGAGGTATCTCAAGTTATCAAATTTATTAAAGTTAAAAGCAGGATGGTGGCTTATAAGGACTTGCTGGAGGAGAGAATGGGAAGTTGCTCCTCAATGGGTATAAAACTTCAGTCATGCAAGATGAAAAACTTCTAGAGACCTGTTGTACCACATTGGGTTTATCATTAACAATGCTGTGATACACACTTAAAATTTTAAGAGGGTAGAGTTCGTGTTCTATGTTTTATATCACAATAAAAACTATATAATCAATCCCCCCCAAAAAATGACCAATGTATAAAATTTGACCAATGTATAAAATTTAATTTAATTTGAAAAATAGGATGTTGATCCAGCTTCTGCATAGATGCCAGCTCTCCCATTCAGACTCCACTCCTGGCCTAGGTAAGTGAGGTGCTTCAGCTCAGAGGACCTGCAATGAGCCCAGCAGTGCTGGTAAGGATAATCACAACAGATGGAGCCAAGTAAACTGGTCAGTTGGTGGCACAGGGTCAGCATTTCAGTGGCATGGGGAGTACTTTGGGCATGCAACTTAGGTCACCCAGAGTCAGTCCCTCGGCAGTTCCGACAAAGTCAGCAATCCAGCAGAAGTTCCCACCTGGACCCCAGGTGGACACAAAGAACCAACAGGAAAAATCAAGACTCAAGTAGCACCTACAACCTAGAAAAGAGTGCACACCTGAGTTAAAGGGGAGAACGAGGCAAGACCAACCCAAACCGTGAGCACCAGTAGACCTAGCAAAATAAAACAAGGAATAATAGACCAGCAAATTTCTCCAACAGACTGAGGGGGGGACCTCCCAAGAAGGAGTAGGAAGAACCAAGAGCTGAAAGCCATATCCAGTGGATAACCTCACTAAATGTAAGAGAGCATCTTCCAACAAAAAGCCTACCAAAGTTACAAAGTCAAATATAACAACACAAGCACAAAGCAGAATAAGCACATAAAGGCAAAGGTCACCAAGAAACATGTCAACAAATACAAGCATCATGATGTCCCAACACATAGAACAAATCTGAAGACAAACAGGAAGGAAAAAAGTCACAAATGTTCAAGCAAGCCCTCCAGGAAGAAATACTCCATCTAAAGACAACCTTCACAATCCAATAATAAGGACACAGAAGAATTATGTCTCCAGTCAGTCAATGAATCCCAATTGACTGCAATAAGAACAGTCAAAGAGATTAAAGAAGAGATAGAAAACTAAAAGAGAAAATAGCTATGAGTGACTCAACTAAAGAGCAAAAAAGCGACTCATCTCAATTAAAAAGCTAAGAGAAGAAATAGAAAAACCTTATAAAAAAGAAACTTGAGAAGAGAAACTCAATCAGAGAGCTGAAGGATGAGTTTGAATCATTTAAAAAGGAAGTAAAGAAACCCAGGAGTCAAAAAGAGAAATAGAAGAGGTTAAAAAGGCAGGGAAAAGCCATGAAAATAGGTTAGGAAATAGAGAAATGTATCATTAACCTAGAAGATGCTGAGATAAAAAATACCAATAGAGAGAAAGAAAAGGAAATACAAAGAAAGAAGACAAAAGAAAAGATCAGAGCTATATCAGATACCTTGAGGAAAGGAAATATTGGGGGCACTGAAATATCAAAAAGAGAAGAGAGAGTCATGGGAACTGAGAAGCTATTAAGGAAATAATGGAGAACTTCCCCAAGCTAAAAAAAGAAATGCAAATAAACATCCAAGAGGCCAAAAGAACACCAAACTACTTAAATGAAAGGAAAACCACAGCAAGACACATAATAGTAAAACTACAAAAAGTTCAAGATAAAAAAGAATAATGAAACTGATAAAAGAAAGGAAACAGATAACTTACAAAGGAAAACCTATCAGGCTGACTTCAGATTTCTCCTAGGAAACACTCCAAGCAAGGAGGGACTGGAGCCTGTATTCAAACAACTTACACTGCCGGCACAGTGGCTCATGCCTCTAAGTTTCAGCCTATGAAGCGGCTGGGGCTTAGGGATCGTGGTTTGAGTCCTGCTTGGGCAACACAGTGAGACCTAGTCCCAAAAAATAGCTGGGTGTGGTAGCACGCACCTGTAATCTCAGCTACCTGGGAAGCTGAGGCTGGGGATCGCTTGAGTCCATGGTATGCTGGGCAACGTGAGCCTGTGGTTCCTTGGGCAAAAATAGTGAGACCTAGTCTCAAAAAACTAAAACAAAAACAAAAAAACCCAAAAACTGGTTCTTTGAAAAAATAAATAAAATTGATAAATCCCTTGCAAACCTTACAAAGAAGAGAGAACACTAAAATAGGCAGGATCACAAATGAAAGAGGAGAAATTACAATGGACACAGTAGAAATCCAAAGAATAATCAGAGATAACTGCAAACATCTATATGCAAACAAATATAACAACCTGAATGAGATGGACCGATTCTTAGAAAGATAACAGCTATCCAAAATTGAACAAAAAAGAAATAGAAAACTTAAACCAATCACAAGCAGCAAAATTGAAGCAGTCATCAAAACTCTCCCTAAAAACAAGACCATAGGACCAGACGGCTTCACAAATGAATTCTACCAGGCATTCAAAAATGAAATAATGCCTGCATTACTAAAAATTTTCCAAAAAAATTGATAAAGAACAAAAACTGTCAAACACATTCTATGAAGCAAACATTACACATATACCAAAACCAAAGAAAGATAGCACTAAGAAAGAAAAATATAGATCAACTTCCCTAATGAACATGGATGCCAAAATTTTAAGCAAAATCTTAGCAAATCAAATCCAATGATGGATAAAAGCATTATTCACCATGACCAAATGGGATTGATCCCAAGGTCACAGGGATGGTTCAATATCCGGAATTCAATTAACATAATCCACCACATCAACAAGGAGAAAACCAAAAACCACATGATAATATCAATAGATGCAGAGAAAGCATTTGATAAAGTCCAACACCCATTCATGATAAAAGCTCTTGAAAAACTGGGGATAAAAGGAACATACCTCAATATAATAAAAGTCATCTACAACAAACCTACAGCAAACATCATTCTAAATGGGGAAAAACTCAAACATTTCAGTTAATATCTGGAACCAGGCAAGGATGCTCACTCTCCCCACTATTTTTTAACATTTTATTGGAAGTTCTAGCTAGAGCAATAAGGCAAAAGACAAAAAAGGGATACAAATCGGGAAAGAAGAATTGAAATTATCATTATATGCAGATGATATGATTCTCTATGTAGAGAACCCGAAAATATCCACAGAAAAACTACTTGAAACAATACACCAGTTCAGTAAAGTAGCCAGTTACAAAATCAACACAAAGAAGTCAATAGCTTTCCTGTAGCCAAAAAGTCAAGCAGAAGAAATTTAAAAAATCATCCCATTTACTTTACTATCATATCAAAAAAAATTATATATCTGGGAATAAATCTAACAAAACACGTGAAAGATCTATACAAAGAAAACTTTTAAACACTGCTAAAAGAGATAGAAGACATAAGGAAATGGAAAAATACTACATGCTCACGGATTAGAAGAATTAACATCATCAAAATGGCCATCCTACCAAAAGCAATCTACAGCTTCAATGCAATCCCTATAAAAATTCCAATGACATTCTTCAGAGAGAACAAAAATTACTGAAATTCATATGAAATAACAAAAGACCTCAAATATCAAAAATCCTCCTGACCAAAAAAAGAGAGATAGAAGGTATTACTATTCCAGACTTCAAATTATACTACAAAGCCATAGTAATTAAAACAGCCTGGTACTAGTACAAAAACAGACAATCAGACCAATGTAACAGAATTGAGTGCCCTGAAATAAAACCACACATGTATAAGTCAACTAATCTTTAACAAAGGAGTGAAAAAATTACAGTGAAACAAAGACAATCTCTCCAATAAATGGTGCTGGCAAAACTGGACCAAGACATACCAAAAAATGAACGAAGACAACCCCCTCACACCATGTACAAAAAATAACTCAAAATGTATAAAAGATTTGGGTATAAGACCTGAAACCATAAAATGCATAGAGGAAAACTTGGGCAAAATCCTCCATAAGAGGAGGGGGCGAGGCCAGGAACAGCTACCCACCCGAGCTGTCGGAGTGATGGGGGGGGGGGGCGCCCAGCAGTGGTGAGAGAAGAGCTCCCGGATGTGGAGAAGCTGGGAAGAAGGCTTGGGAGGAAGATGGACTCGGTGGAGAAGGGGGCCGCCACCTCCGTCTCTAACCTGTGCGGGCGGCCGTAGCGGGCCAGCCACCGAAGCTGCAGCGCAACACCCACGGTGGGCAGGGTCGAGGGGTGGAGAAACCCCGGCATCTGGCGGCCCTGATCCTGGCCCGGGGGCGGCAGCAAGGGCATCCCCCTGAAGAACATTAAGCACCTGGCGGGGGTCCCGCTCATTGGCTGAGTCCTGCGTGCAGCCCTGGACTCGGGGGTCTTCCAGAGTGTGTGGGTTTCAACAGACCATGATGAAATTGAAAACGTGGTCAAGGTGCACAAGTTCATCGAAGAAGTTCTGAAGTTTCAAAAGACAGCTCTACCTCACTGGATGCCATCATAGAATTTCTTTATTATTACAATGAGGTTGATATTGTAGGAAATATTCAAGCTACTTCTCCATGTTTACATCCTACTGACCTTCAGAAAGTTGCAGAAATGATTCGTGAAGAAGGATATGACTCTGTTTTCTACGTGGTGAGACGCCATCAGTTTCGATGGAGTGAAATTCAGAAAGGAGTTCGTGAAGTGACTGAGCCTCTGAATTTGAATCCAGCTAAACGACCTCGTCGACAAGACTGGGATGGAGAATTATATGAAAATGGCTCATTTTATTTTGCTAAAAGACATTTGATAGAGATAGGGTGGAAAAATGGCATACTATGAAATGCGAGCTGAGCACAGTGTGGCTATAGATGTGGACATTGACTGGCCTATTGCAGAACAAAGAGTATTAAGATTTGGCTATTTTGGCAAAGAGAAGTTTAAGGAGATAAAACTTCTGGTTTGCAGTATTGATGAATGTCTCACCAATGGCCACATTTATCTCTCAGGAGACCAAAAAGAAATAATATCTTATGATGTAAAAGATGCTATTGGTATAAGTTTATTGAAGAAAAGTGGTGTTGAGGTGAGATTAATCTCAGAAAGGGCCTGCTCAAAACAGACACTCTCTTCCTTAAAATTGGACTGCAAAATGGAAGTCAGCGTACCGGACAAGCTAGCAGTTGTAGATGAATGGAGAAAAGAAATGGGCCTCTGCTGGAAAGAAGTGGCATATCTTGGGAATGAAGTGTCTGATGAGGAGTGCTTGAAGAAAGTGGGCCTCAGTGGTGTGCCTGCTGATGGCTGCTCCACTGCCCAGAAGGCTGTTGGTTATATTTGCAAATCTAATGATGGCCGTGGTGCCCTCCGAGAGTTGCAGAGCACATTTTCCTGCTGATGGAAAAGGTTAATAATTCATGCCAAAAATAAAAATTAGTCTAATGTTGGGAAAGAAAGTATACAGCCTACATCAGCTGCTTTACTTTTATTTTTGATTAAGTTCAATTCCATATTGTAATGTCACAGAGAGTGTGATTTGATTTGTGAAGGATCTTGATTATCTTTTAATGCAGTTTCTCAAAACTGTGTCACTCCACACCTTCTATGAAATGATTGTGCTCCACTTTCACTTCATGCAAGATAATTAGAGACTGATTACAGTCATTCTCAGATTTTTAGCAAATTCAAATAAGAACACCATAAAAACTAAGTTTGTCTTGTATCCTGTAAAATTGTGTCTGTGTGCTATATTAATGGTGAATTTTATTTATTCCAGAACAATGTGTCTGACAGGATGTACCCTTCTATTAATTAATAAAATTACATTTCACACACACACACACAAAAAAAACGTTCCATAAATTACACTTCCGAAATCCATTTCTGGACACATCTATAGATGGCCAGAGAATGAAGGAAAACATAAACAAATGGGACTACACCAAACCAGAACGCTTCTGTACAGAAAAAGAGATAACAGACAAAACAAAAATGGCTCGTGCCTGTGAGCTTCAGCCTATGAAACAGCCGGAGCTAGGGATAGCAGTTCGAGTCCTGCCTGGGGTCCATAGCGAGACCTAGTTCCAAAAAATAGCTGGGCGTGGTGGCGCGCGCCTGTCATTCCAGCTACCTGGAGAGCTGAGGCTGGGGATTGCTTGAACCCATGGTACCCCGGGCAATGAGAGCCTGTGGTTCCACGGGCAAAAACAGCAAGACCTAGTCTCAAAAAAAAGAAAGAAGGAAGGAAGGAAGGAAGGAAGGAAGGAAGGAAGGAAGGAAGGAAGGAAGGAAGGAAGGAAGGAAGGAAGGAAGGAAGGAAGGGAAGGAAACCCAACCTAATAGGAGAAAATTTTCAAAAGTGATAAGGGCTGATAACAAAGATCCACAAGGAACTCACACAATTTAGAAAAAACAAAACAATAAGTCCAGTCAAAAAATGGGGAGAACTAAAAAGACACATCTCCAAAAAGGAAATACAAACGGCCAACAGGCACATGAAAAAATGCTCAATGTCCCTAGCAATCAAGGAAATGCAAATCAAAACCACAATGAAATACCACCCTACACCAGTGAGAATGGTCCACATCAAAAAAAAAAAAAAAAAAAAAAAAAAAAAAAAAAAAAAAAAAAAAAAAAAAAAAAAAAAAAAAAAAAAAAAAAAAAGGCAACAAGTGCTGACATAGATGTGGAAGAAAGGAACACTCTTACACTGCTGGTAGGAACGTAAACTAGTTCAGTCACTATGGAAAGCAGTGTGGAGAACCTTCAAACTAATAAAAATGGAACTACATTTGACCTAGCAATCGGTCTTCTGGGAATCTACCCAAAGGAGACCTCAATATTTACATAAAGGGACACCTGTGCTCGGATGTTTACTGCAGCACTACATATAACTGCAAGGACATGGAAACCACCCAAATGTCCCAAAACAGACAGATGGATGAAAAAGATGTGGTATATATACACACTGGAATATTACTCATCAATTAAAAATGACAAATTTGATTAATTTGAAATAACATGGATGGACCTAGAAGAAATCATGTAAGCAGAATTAAGCCAGAAAGAAAATGACAGAAACCAAATGGTTTCACTAATCTATGGGATATAAGAAAAACAAACAAAAGGACAGGAGGAAAAGTCAAAGCAAGCTAATAACCAAACTAAAGTACACAACTGAGGGGGTGGGGGATGAGTGGGAGTGGTCAGGGAGGGGAGGGAGTGGGTGAACCCTGGGGAAAACAAAGATGTGAAACATATATAAATAATTTTTAAAATAAATCTAAAAAACAAAAATTATAAAATAGAATTTAAAAAATAAAATAAAATAATTATTTTTAAAAAGTGGTCTCCCACCTTCCATTTGTGGGAAAAGATACATCAATCTATTTAGAATTCCTATGCTAAATTAATTCCTATAGGAAAATAAGGGGGGGAGCAGGAAAGGTGTTATCTACCTTCTGCCTTTCAAATTTTTGTTTTATTTTATTTCATTTATTTATTTTTAAACAGTAAAGCAGATGGGTGTTTGTGTAATTCCAGGGAACTGTAGAGGAACATTCGCCCCAACACCTTAGCTCCTGTTCTAGCAGCAAATTGTACAATCAGAGTGGGTTTCTTGGGGAGCAGGGCAAAGCATGAAATGCTTCATGAATTTGTGTGTCATCCTTGTGCAGGGGCCATGCTAATCTTCTCTGTATCATTCCAATTTTAGTATATGTGCTGCCAAAGCGAGCAGTGCCTTTCAAATTTTTATACCCTGTATTATGTATGCCACTACTAACTACTAGAAACCTTTTAACTTAACTTACAGAAATAAGCACCTCCATCTCCTGAGCTTATCCCTGAACCTCTACTGGTTACCCACAAGTCATTCTAGTTCACCCACTTACACCTCCAGTAGAGAGAGATTACACTTCTTAGTACCAAGTACACCCTGAGCCCTATTCCTCAGTTTCTGTAGTTTGTGGTAAGTTTCTCTCCCAACTGGGAACACTCTCTTTCACCCCACCACAGCCTGCAATTTCAGGCTCAGCTTTAACATCCCTCTACCCAGGAGCTCTCCCCCACCCTTCTGATCTTCATTATGTTTCCTCTCCTCTGAAACAGCATATTTGTTGCCACAACCCCAGAAATGGCATAGGAGTCTACTTGTCCTAGGTCAGTGGTTCTTGTTTCAGAAACCAGAGAGCCAAGTGTTTTGAGAGCACAATGGCAACATGACTCAGAGGTCATCACACCCTGACACTGCCCACCTTAGGGAAGAGCATAGAATGAGGGATCACCAGGCCAGCTGGGTGGAGGATGGGGTACAGGAAGGACCAAAGAGGCTCTTCAGAGACTTGGAGTCATGAATGTTGTCACCTGAGCCACTGTGACCAGAGCAAGACTCCCTTGGAAACTGGAGATCCTAGAGTATTGAAATTGTAACAGAATATCCACTGTAGCCAAGGAGGGACAATGTCTG
The DNA here is from genome assembly GCA_004024945.1 of Uropsilus gracilis. Classification (NCBI taxonomy): domain Eukaryota; kingdom Metazoa; phylum Chordata; class Mammalia; order Eulipotyphla; family Talpidae; genus Uropsilus; species Uropsilus gracilis. Next base: position 23,349 of record PVHY01015393.1, read on the forward strand.
CATCAGGAGTCAAGGCGTAGGTTGAGTCCTGGTGCTGACTGGAAGCCTCTGTTCTGCCTAAAAGTTACCAGAATCCAGCTTGACAACACAAAAACCCTTCCACTGGTAAACAGAATCCACACAAAGAGATAAGTGAAACTAGAGGCAAATGGCACCAAATCAAGAAGGAAGAGCAATTGATAGCTCAACTTGGCATTCTCTAGGTTCTACCAACGTCGAGCACAATTGAAAGATGTTTCAAAACATGACAACATTTATTTACAAACAAAGGAAAACCAAGAGGCACTGGGGCCACGAGTGGCCAGTTAACTTACCCCCTGGCTGCTAGGCCTCTGGCAGTTAAACTGCCAGAACCCAAAGTAAGGGGTGGGGGGAGGCATTCCCCACCAGCCCCCTGCAGCATTAACTGCCCAAATGCCCCATTACATAAGGAGATCCTCAAGTAAAAATTGCTTTGGGACCCTCTCTTCTCCACAGAAAAATCATCGCTGAGAGCAGAACACTATCACCAGTGTAGGGGCAGGTCTGAACACAAATTTGGACAGCACTCCAGAAATGAGCCTCACATGCCTTGGTGGAAGGCAGTCCTTAGTCACATCCCACAAAAGGCTGGGGGCTTCCCTTCATCTAAATATTTACATTTAAAAATATTGCCCCCTTGGCCTTTCCCTGCCATCTCACTCACAGTTCCCTCTGTGAACCTCTGGTGAATGACTTCCCATCCCCTGTGAAATCAAAGCTCTCCACTTGAGAGCCCTGAATAGACTGCGGCTATACACGCGTGTGCTTCCCTGACACACTTCCATGCAAGTGGGGGAGCTAGGCAAGGGTTCTCTGTCTCAGCCACCCTTCCTTAACTGGTGTCCCAAAACACTCAGGGCCCAGGGATGGGTGACCAGACAGCTGTCATGCGGAGAGAGCTGGTTGGAGCAGGTGTGGTGTGTGGAGGTCAGACAGAGCGGGAAAACGCACTGCCTGTGAACGGGCACCCTGAGGCCCAGGTTCTGAGACTCTTCCAGACAACCAGACCACCTTATCCCATACTGCTCACCCTGGGAGCTTCCCTAGATGGACAAGGGTCCTGGATATTACACCTGTCTTGAGAAATAGAAAGGCTTTGTGATGCACTCTGGTGCCTGGTTCCGTTGTCTGGGAGGTGGACAGGACAAAGGGCAGCACTGGGAGATGCTGAATGCCTGGACACGGGGATGGCTGGTCTCCTCACCAGCTAAGGAGGTGTAGACCATGTTGGGTCCAAGTTTTCTTCTGTGGGAGCTTGGAAACCATTTATCTACCTATGGCTCCATCTTAATTATGATCCTCATTATCTGGCAAATGAAAAGGAGTTACCATGGACTAAGTTTGCAGTCTGAAAGGAGCTGCTGCCAGGTAGGGAAAAACGTTGATTGTGACTGAACTATTAAGCCTCAGATTAGAAGCTCAGTGTTGCTCTTTTACCATGTTGATACCGCACCTTCACTTGCTCTCATGGTACTTTTCTTTAAGAGCTTAGAAACACTTTCTTGGCAGAATGCCCCTGCAGTGTATTCTAATTCAAATTAGAGGTGCTCCATCTGACTTACAGGGAGGGAGACCTACCAGCGATGGAATCTACCTCACAGGATACAGACACCTCCCAATATAGAAGGGTGTTCTACGGAAGCATTTGTAAGCGGAAGTCGACTGGTCCTCAGACCCACATACACTCTAACCTTCCTACTCCTGCTTCACCATAAGTCTCACAAGTATTTCTTCAAATCAAACGGGAAATTTAGACTTTGGGAGAACCAAAACTGACCCAAGAGAGAGGAGGTGGGGGAGTGCTGGGGTTAAAAGAAATGGAGCATCAAAAGGAGGGTTTCAAAAAAGATACAGTCAGAAAAAGAGAAGGAACTAGGACATATTATTGTCTTTGTCTCATTTTGGACATGAAAAAGAAAATGGTATCCCAGATTCATACCCAAACTTTTTTTGTCTTTAAGAGACACGAAAAAATCAAGCAAAGGGCAAGAGATGCTGCAGCATCAAGAGGTAAAGTGCCAGTCTCTCCCCTAAACCCCAGGTGCCCATCAATCCTGTCCATCAATGACCCCTGCTGCCAGTCGCAAGATGTTCAAACCACAAGGGATTCGATTTCCCCAAATTTTCCAGACTCTCTGAGGTGCAGTAGAGATTCCAATCTCTGAGTCAGCAGTAGAGATTGTTCCAAAGTTCTGTCCAAAGAGCAAGGTGTGAGGAAGTAGGGCCAAAGCCCTTCCCTGTGTCACTTATTCAGCTCATGACCCTGACCATATCACCTACCCTGACTCCGTTATCCGTGACCAGGCCTGTCAGTGTGCTTGTGAGGACCATGGGCTGAGGCAGGGAAGCGTGCTGAAGCTGCTCACGCTGCACACAGATGTGTCTCAGACACTGACTGTGGGATTTCAGTCCCTTCTCATTAAAGGCCCTCAGGACATCCTGAGCCCTCTCCTGCCACGTGTAACACTGTCTCCTGGTTTCTTAGCTAGGAGACGCTCTGGGAAAGAAGGCAAGAAGTCGAGCAAGCTGCTCTCCATCATAAAAAGGTAATCCTAGCACTCTGGGGATTTCCAACTCCCATGGGGCCTGCGATGGTGTCTCAGCTCTGTCCGGGCAGGATGATGGAGGGATAACACCTGGAGGAGGTGAGGCGCACTGCAGGTGGGCACAGGTTGAGAGTGGAGTCAGAGCACCGGGATCAGACGACTTGGGGGGAGGAATGAACACCTCTGCTCTGCACAGGGACATAGCAGTCCTGGAATCCAGGATCTGACTAGCATGAAATGGGTAAGAGAACATTGCATGGGCTTGCACTCATTGCAGATAAATAAATCAGCACACACATGGGTCACCATCGCATAGTCTCCTCACAGAGCCACCCTTTCAGGGACAGGCCCCTGGAGTCTGGTTGGTCCAGCTGACATCACCTCCCCTGGCTCTGTCCATGGTGAAGTCACTTTCTGGGACAGCACTCAGACAGGAGCCTGTCATTAGCCTCCGCTTAAGATCCGCGGAGAGCGGGGTTGGCTCCCAAGAAAGGCTGTGGGCACCCCACGGGCCCCAGGATGCAGAGTTCCCACCAGGAGCTCATTTCCCACATGCTGGACACTGAACACCAGGCTCTGGCCTCTTAACCCCAAGGAGGCTTGCTCCAGCTGGACTGTGCCTGGTGAAGCCCCATCAGCTTGAAACAGGGTCTAAGAAGACTTTCTGACTTTAACTGTCTCCACCTATCTGCTTGCTTTTTTCTACAAAGCAGGCTACACACTCTTCATTAGCATTTTCACTGATCACCTTTACCATTGATATGCAAACATCAGCTACCAGCTTCTCTCTGCTTTCTTTCCCTCTTTCAGACCTAAAAAGAAAAACTTTAAAACACAGTTTATTTCCACTCATGGGTTCTTACCACCATCCCCAGCCTTCTCAACCAAAATACCAAACCAAGACTGTCAGTGCAGACTAATTTATTTCTAACAAAGTGATTTCTAGCTATCCTAATAACTACAAAAGAAACATGTAAGACTCAGAATACTTTAACATTGTCCAAAACCTTTCTCAGTATTGTTCAAAGTCCTTTCCCAGATTGCCCAAATATCCTCAGTCTCTCAAGTCCTGATCATCTCACCAATGTCCAGACAGAGTCCATCTCCAGACGCTTGAAGACGTGTTCCTTTGGCTGCTCCCTTGACGTGCTCCTCCTTGTCTTCCACGCTGTCTTCTCCTTATCACCTTCAGGTAGCAGGAACTCCATGGTGCCGAACCAGCAAAGTTCACTTTCTTCTCAGGCCTAACTTTTGCATGGCCTCTTCAGACACAAATCAAACTCAGCAAAACAAACTCCAACACGGAGTTCAAATCTGCAAACTCCTTAACTGCATTCAGCACACATGCTGCCAGCCTGGGTCAGCCAAGGGTTGCAGGCCCTCGGTGGCGACATGGCCAAGCTCACATGGCTCACATCTTTACAAGATGGCCGATTCCCATCTCTCCTCCACTGAACCTCTCTCTATCCAGTCTCCATATTCAAATCTCCAACCTGAATAGAATCCTGAATCGAATCGAATCCTTCTCTTTGTTTGCATACCCTTTATATACCCTGATTTCCTGCCTTCCAGGAAATCTGTTTCACCTTGACCATTTCACTTCTTTCTCCCCCTCATCTCCCTGAAGGGAAATTCCAGCTAAGGTCATTCTCCCATTTTAGCATACCTGTCCTTGAAATCTGCAATCTTAAACAGGAGACAGTTGGGGGGGCACACCCTATCAAGCTGACCACTGGGTCCCCCGGCTGCCTGGTTCCCTTCTGCTGCCTCAGCGTCTCAGCAAGCTCAACTCACTCCTCTCCCTGACAGTCCCTCAGGGACCTGGGCTACCTATGTTCCTCTCTGAGAACATGCCCAACACTGCCCCTCCCCCCAACACATACAACCATCCCTATGCTGCCTGTGCAAAGCAGAGGCACAGACAGGCTGGGCAGGAAGGGCCCGGGGCAGGCCAATCTCCAGACACACGCGTCCCAGAAAGTTGGCATCACGCTCTCGGTAACGGTTGCCACGTTTCCTTCCCAGCCAGGGCTGGCTTCCTCAGGAAGGAAGAGTGAGGGGGCTCCTCTGTGCGGACCCCTGCTGCAACATCTGCAATGGTGCGGTTCTGGACATTAAGCACCTGCTGGTGGGGGAGACCACCCCCACGCCGAAGGGGTCACTGCAGGGCTCCTCTGGCCTAGATGTCAAGCCCACGCCCAGTGTGCCTGTCAGGCAGAGTCTACACCATGCTGTCCACTGCTGCAAAACACTTTCTCTCCCATTGTCAACTCCCGTGGTATCCCAGTACACAGACCACAAATCCTTCACCCGGTTCATGACCCAGTCACCCACTGCAGTGAGCGTCCAGGACTACTGGACTGAATCCTTCCAGATGACACAGCAAAGTCTAGCGCCAGAGGTGCCCGGGGACCCAGACACTATGCATTCCTTAAGGGTCGAAGAGCCGAGGGTTCTGTTGAGCCAGCACGTGACCACGCAGAGCAACTGTGAGAGCCATGGTCAGCAGCCCGGGAAGCCCCCGGCCTCAGCACTGACCTTGGATGAAGGCGCCACCACCACCACCACCACCCTGACAGAGCCTGTCCCCTTGCACATGGGTTCTGTCCTCCCTGCTCAGCCGCAGACCCTCAGTCCAGACGTCCTCAGACTTTTTGAGGTACATGTGAAAAAATGGATGCATTTCCAGAGGTGGGGGCTCCCCAGCCGTGTGGAGGAGTCTATGAGGCAGTACATACCCAACCCACCACCAGTGGACCATTCTAAAACCAACACACCCACATCTTTGACCCAGAACGAGACTCCCAACTTCCCTGTCGAAAAGTGTGAGACTGTGTCGTACCAGACCTGGGGCTCATACATGACTGGCCAGGCCACCCAGGCCTTCTGGATTTCTGAATGGGCCATCATCACCACAGAGCCAACCACCCCAAACCGCGTCGCTCTGGCCCTGCCCTCTCTAGCCCTTAAGGACTTACATGGCCTCTATGAAAGGTGCAGGCGACATCCTAGGGAACCCGTCGACCCTCTGCAGCAGAAATACAGCCAGCTGTTCTGTGGACGTCCTTCTTTGCACAGCGAGTCCCTTGTGGCCAACTTCCTGGGCTCTCCTGGCCTCTCTCAAAGAGACAGCATGTCCAAGCTCCCTCTGAAGGACCCTTTTCTCTTCCAACAGCTCTCTTTTTCTCCCTGTCAGCCTGAAAGTCCAGCCCCGCCAACCCTACCCTGCTTCCCACCCACCCCCAATCGGGAGGCTACCTCTGACCACCAGCCAGCTCACACCAATATTCCATTTCTGACGCCAGCTGAGTGTGAGGCCTTGGAGTGGCACGTGCTACAGAGGCATCTCCAGCTTCAGTGGGGTTTGCCAGGTGTTTTCCAGAGGCCTCAGCAAGCCCTGAGCCCTGCCCCAGGTAAGCCCAGCAACAGAGTCTGGTCTTCTGAGACACCGAGGACTTCCTGGCCAGGGAGGCCCACCTCAGTGCTCGCTAGGGACCTTCTCCTCTTCCCAGAGCAAGCCCGAAGGCTGCTGGAGTTCCATCTCCAGAGGCAGGTGATTCATAACCACCAGGGGCTGCCCCAGAAGATCCAGCAGTCCATCCAGCGGTTCTTGTTCACTGGCCTGCAGCCTTCATCCTGGAGCAGCAGAGCCCTAGCCAGGGAAAGTCTCCCTCAATCCACACCCCTGGAAGCCAATGGAAGTGGTGACCCAGTCTCACCCACCAGGGACCCAGTGTCAGTGCCCATGCCACATTTGTTTGCCCAGGCCCAGGCACAACTGCAGAGCCACATCGACTCCAAGTGTGGACAGATTCAGCAGGACAAGATCCCAGGCTGTGTCTGTGGCTCCTGGGAATGCCTCCTTCCCGGGCACCAGGAAGTGGCTCCTTGCCCCTGCAGCCCAGAGAGTGAGCCCTCCATGGTCCAGACAGTACCTGACCCCAACCCACCACAGACACACTTGCCTTTGCCAGTGGCACCTGATCAGCAGCAACATCAGACCTCACCAGAAGTCGTCACCAAACCCCCAAAGGTGCCCCAAGTCTTGTCCAAGGAAGCCATAGAGAAGTTGGAGACAGTTCTGAAGCACAAGTACCTGGCCTTCCTATCGGGACTGCCCGCCCTCTATTATGTGACCCTCTCCAAGGCCCTGACCCTGGCACCAACGCCCCAGGACTGGACCACAGATAAGCAACCGGGACCTGCCACAACCCTACAAGAGCCTCCAACTCAGACAAGCATGTCTGAGAAGCTATGTCTGAGTCCACAGCCCTGCCTTCAACCCCACTTGACCTCTGTCCTGGGCCACCCCGGACACTGCCCTCGGCACTGCCCCAAGTGGTTAATGCCACCCAAGTGGAAGACACACCCTAACTCTTTACTTCAGAGGGCAACCCTGGTCTTCCAAGGAGACCCAGCAAAGCCAACAGTGGCAGACTCCCCAAGCAGGACCTGAGTCCTGTGGAGAGGATGCAGTGGCCCTTTTCATTATGTGTGGGCAGGACAGTCCCACCTCCCCCTGCACCCCAGCTGAAATACACTAATTTCTAAGCAGAGTTATCTGTCTGCTTCTTCTCTCCCTGTCAGGCATTAACGGAGAGCAGAGAAGCAGCTAAAATGTCCTGCCGACCCAGGAAAGAAGCTTTAGCCCACACTTGAGCTCAAGCAGCCTGCCCTGCAGGTCAAAGGCCTGAGCAGAGTCCTGAGAAGTGGCCAGGAATGTCGCAGGCACAATTCACTGATGACTCCCCTTTAGGCCCCAGGCTGGAAGGGAGGTTGTGAGCTTTCCACTGTTGATCCAACCTTGAGGAGGGGGTTTCTGTTGATTTCGAGCACAAAGTAAATATGATGAGATGTCAAAAGCAACGGACAGCCTCTCCCCTCTATTCCCTGCAGTCCACTAACTAGAACTTCTGGAGATCTGAGTGTTGTTTAGCTTCCCATCTATATCCCACTCTGACTGACCGCCCTTCAGCTGCTTGTGGTGAGGGCATAGCAGGACAATCAGGGGGCTTGTCCCACTCCCAGAGGTAGGCAGGGAGTGAGCCATGCTGGAAAGCTACATCTCCATAGAGTCCATTCTGAGTGTCCAGGCCAGAAGTGGACATCTTCCTGACCAGGGCAGCGTAAGCAAAAAGGCCCCTTTACTTCACACTCAGAACAACCAGAAGACAGCCCAAGGCCTGAGAACACCTGGGGATGGTAGGGAGAAAAATGAGTTTTAGTCTGTTGTCCAGAGCATTAAGACAGTAATGAGTGTGGAAACCAGGCAAATTAATACACAATTTCTAAACAGGCATCTGCACCCCCACCAAACCATTTATCAGGAAAGGCACCATTTAAAGTCATGTTTTTTGCTTCACCCAGTCACACCAGTTTCTGATGTCTCTCAACTTTGCCCTTCAGTTTTCACTTGTATCAATTTCTCATCCATCCTCCCTGAGGACTAGCATAATGTCTCATATTCCCAGAGCCAAATAAAGGTGGTGGCTGGCACAGAGTCAAGCCTTAAGGGCATGATGAATGCTACTAGATGAGGGATTCTGCCCCAGGGTAAAGTACTAGGCTGATGGAAGGATTCTGCCCCAGGGTAAAGTACTAGGCTGATGGAACCCCCCTCCCAGGGTTCATGATACAAATGACCTGAGCAGCACTTAAATTCAACAATTAAAGTTTATGAGCCTTTACTAGATGCAAGGGACTATACCAAATACAACAATGAACAAACATTGGGCTTGCAAAATGGAGCTTAAGAGCTCATGAAATAGCTGAACTCTGGCACCCAGAATGTCTAAGGCACACATTTACTTGGATGTGCAATGCTCATCTCAAATTGCAGAAAAGTAAACTCCTGCCTCTCCCTCCTCCACCCCACCATCACCTAGCCATACAGAAAGATATGCTCCAATCACCGGAATCACTACATGAGTTAATGGCCACTCCATCTTGCCAGTTGTTCAGGCCAAAAACATAGATGCCATCCTTGTTTTCCTTGTAGGCAATCCAACAAATCAAAACCCTATGGTCTTATTTTCAAAATGAATTCAGAACATGACAACTTCTCATTCCTTCTGCCTCTGTGATTTTATAGTAGCATCATAAGTAACCGCACTTCTTCTGAGACCCTACCTCCAATAACCTACTCTCCGCACAGAAGGCTGAGGAGGGTCAAGGCTAGAGATGGCAGATACAGTAGGTGATGAGTAGATGATAGGGAGATAAGAAGAAGGAGAGAAGGGAGGGAGGAGAGAGGGATGATGGGAGGCAGGAGAGGAGGAAGGGCTGAAGGAAGAAAAAAAGCAAAGGAAGAAAGGGGGAGTGAGAAGGGGAAAGGGATGGGAAGGAGAAAGATAAGGGAAAAGCAAGGAAGGACGGAGGGAGGGAAGGAGGGACAGGGAGAAAAGGAGGGAGGAGGGAGGAAGGAAGAAATGGGGGGCAGGGAGGGAGGGGGAGGAAGGGAGGGGAATCCATGAATATAAAACCAGGAAACTGGCTACATATCAGTATAAATGAAGGAGAGCTCTAATGACCAGGCCTGGGATGCTCCAACATTAAGAAATTGAGGTGAGAGAGGAGTCAATAAGCAGAGACTGAGAAGGAATATCAAGTAAGCTAGTTGGAAAACCAGAAAAGAGTGGTATGCTGGAAGCCAGAAGAAGATATTCTAATCAGAAAGTGATCAGATACATGAGAAGTTCCCAGCTGGTCAAAGTGAGGACTCAGACTTCAGCAACACACAAGCCGTTCATGACCTTTTAAAGAACATATCTGGGTAGGTGATGGAGGTAAAGCCCGGTCAGGGTGGATTCAAGAGAGAATGGAAGAGTGAGTCAAATAAACTCTTGCTGGAGTTTTGTCCCACAGAGGAGCAGAAATAGGAGAAAACACATGGGAGACTTGTTTCAAAGTATGCTGGATGTTGTCGAATGGGTCTGACTGAGAGGAATAAACCATGATGCAGGAAAGCACAGAGACATGAACAAAAGTGTGGGAGAGGGCAAAGATAGTCAAGATGACCAGGAGAAGCGTGAGGATGTGTGGAGAGAAAGAAAGAACCGCTGTGGAATACCAGTGCTCACTCGTATCAAGGAGATTGTGGGTAGAAGGAAAGCACCGAGAAGCAGGACAACAGGGAAGCAGTCTGAGTAGACAGGACAACCTGTTGTGGACACTTGGTATCTCTCGGAAGCAGCACCTCTGCATCCACCTTCTGACCTCCCACAGAGGAGCCAAGACTGGAGTAACACAGCAAATGCTGTAGTACCCAGGACAACGTGTCCACTGCTAACAGGATACATAAAAAGCAGGATGGGGAGAAGCTCCTCTGAACAGTGGTTCAGCCCCCAGGGGGTGGGAGCACAACTCTGTTGTGGTCTCTAGGACCAGGAGGCACAAGGTCAGGTCTGATGAGCCAACATCCTCCAGGTGTTTTCCTGCAATGGCCAGGTCCCGTGATAGGCACAACCCCACTGCCTGGTGGGAACTGGGCTGAGAGCCAGAGCAAAGAGAGGGGAGGGACGCTCAGAAGGAAGGGAATGAGCCAGAGGGGTCAGGGTGCTGGATGGGAAGCCGAGGTGAGCCTGCACACATCCTGACTCAGGGGCTCCTTCCTTGCATGCAGTGCCTGTGCCAGCGCTGCCTGACCACACCAACCAACCCCTGCAACAAAGCGCCTGTGCCAGAAAGATGAGCTGGAAGACAAACCCTCAGGATTCTGACTCCTCACTTTGTCGGGAACTGAGAGAAGACCAGGTTCAAGCTGATGACACATGCAGGTTCCCGATGAGGATGTAGCCTATCCCATAACTCGAGTCCCAACCTCCAGCTTTGCAGAGGCTACAGAGGTAAAATCAGAAGAAAACAGAGACCTCATGGCAAGCACAAAAGGAACCGACTCCTCCAGAATGGTGGGAGGTGCTGGGAATGCATGGGTGCCTTAGACTCAGGGCACCCCAGGCCCCCTGAGGTATCACCCTGTCAGAGTGAAAGGCTCTGACTTGCTGGACTCTCCAGAGAGGGCTTCAGAATTCTATGCAGGGCATCCCAGGCAGCTGACCACCATAGCCAAGCAGAGCGGCTGCTCCTCAAAATACTGACCCTGTTCAATGCTGAGTCCTGGAGGACAGGGGCATGTTTGCCTTGGAGTGGACCTGTGTGTGCAGCTCATGCAGGGCAGGCAGTGAAAGCAGAGAGCTCAGGGCTGAGACCTACAGAGAGACCTGCTTCCTGCACCAGCTGGCAGGGGCATGGGGCTCTGCTTCTCACCAGCCACCTGTTCTGTGTTCCATCTGGGCTCAGAGGAGTCCATGACACAGATCAGCCCATGATACAGCAGGAAGGCAAGAATGGGTTCTGTGAACTCTACATGGGAAGAAGGAAGGAAGGCAGCCTTAAGCGGGGGTGGGAGCACAAGGAGTGAACACACAGCCAGAAGGTGCTGGCACACACCACTCATTCCCTAACAGGTATGGCAAGGCTGGCAGAGGACTGGCCAGCCCCACCCCAGCGACCAGGATACTGAGGCCAGGACCCTACAACTGGGTCTGTTGAAAGCGTGGAGGTAGGGAGGGAGGGGCCTGGGAAGGGACCAGAAGGAGAGCTCTGTTTCCAGAAGAAGGGGTGGGTGCTGCCAACTGCCCCCCTTTTCTCCCTTGTCCCTCTTCTCCACTGTAATTTCTCTGGATCTACAGCCAGGTCAGGAACATATTGGGGACTTTCCAGAGTACATGCTTCCAAGATCAAGTCCACTACAGAGGCCACAGGGCCAGGGTTCTGGGCAGGCAGCTGGGCCCATGGGAATCCAGACAGTGGGAAGGGAAGCCATTCCTTGCAGTAAATAGTGCAGGCATCTGGGGCACATCAGGAGAGAGGGGCAGGGAAAGCACAAGACAAGAACAGAATCTCACAGGCAGCCACAGACAAGTGGCCACAGACACCCTATCACACAGATACATAAGCAGAAAGACACAGATTCAATGATGCCCCTCAGAAGACCAACCAGAGACACGTCCGGAATATACAGCTGCAAGCTCCAAATACCCTCATCACACTGGCTCAGGTGGACACAGGAGCACACAGCAGACACAAAGACAAGGTAACGCGCGCGCGCGCACACACACACACACACACACCCCCACACCATTTGAATGACTCTCCAAAGGCCCTCTCTTTCCTGATACCTCCTGGGCCAACTGAAACCAGTCCTGTCTCTCCCCTGCCCTCTAAACTCTGCTCTGGCCCCGCACTCCCAACTGCTTGTCTTTCAGTAAACACAGTCTTAGGGTCACCTGCATGCCTGGTCTCAGCAACTTGGCTTGTGCTTTTAAGGAAATGACAAGGTCTCAAGGGAGCTCACTGCCTTCCTCAGCAGTCCACCTCTCACCTGCACACTCACCCCCAACCACAAGTGTCTGTGCTCACCACTGTTGACCTCCAACAACAGGCCAGGGCTGTCACAAATTGAGGACAAGAACAGCTCCTGTGTCCACTGCAGGGAGAGGAAAGAGGACGCGCAGCTCTAGTTTGGGTGGTGGTATGGTAATGAACATCATGAGGCCATGGAAGAGGCTGTTGAACACATCCTCAGCAAGCAGAGACCTTGGGGAAGACTGACAGCTCCCTCAATCTCTGGCCACCCCAGAAACTGAATGACTGCCAAGGCCCTAGTCCTGAGCGGTTACACACTGGATTGGTGTCTGCCTCCAAACAGCGCACCATGCTGCACACTTAGGCAGGCCTGTGTCCCTGCACCCCCAGAGACTCAGCTGCTCCCTCAGTAATAGCTGCACAGTCAGTAGGGCAGCTGGGCTCCTGTGGGGTGGGGTGGGAATGGGGGCCCTCAATACTCAGCTGGGAACCAAAAAGCACCAGGTGCTCAGGCCCTTTGACCTTGACAGATGGACGAGCCTATAGAGGCCCAGCTCACCCCAAGCCCTGTTCCGGGACTAGCTCAACCTCTGAGCTGAAATTCCTGCCATAACCCTCTCAGCTCTGCCTGCCAACTGGGAGCATCTGTTGCCCCAGGGCCCCCACCAGGCGGGAACAAGCGTGCCTGGGGGGCTCAAGGGCCACTTCCCAGGGTGGGAATTTCCAGGCCCTGGCAACACCCACACCTAAGACCTTTACCCCTCAGCCTGCTCCTGGTGCCTGTCCTAAGGAAGTTGGGCCTGCTGCCACTGAGGGTGAGTAGGGGTGAATTAGCACACCTCCTCTCCCCAGCTCCA
>PVHY01015394.1:0-36036 GCA_004024945.1 Uropsilus gracilis
ATCCCCAGCCTCAGCTTCCCAGGTAGCTGGGATGACAGGCGCGCGCCACCACGCCCAGCTATTTTTTTGGAACTAGGTCTCGCTACAGGCCCCAGGCGGGACTCGAACCGCGATCCCTAGCCCCGGCCGCTTCATAGGCTGAAGCTTACAAGCACGAGCCACCATGCCCGGCTAGTTTCCTCTTAATTGAGGTTCACATAGCATAAAGTTAACAATTTTAACATTATCTCTAATTAACTGGCATCAAATTCAGACTCAATGCAGTTTGATCTCATTTAGCTGGGCAGGGAGGGAAGAACAATATTTAGTTACCAACGAGCAGTTGAGGACTATAGTGGGATACTAAAAGGGAAACAACAGTGGTACATAACACATTATAGTGTTATGTACCTAAAAGAAGACCCTCTACTTATCTAGCAATTTCTCATAATTCTACTTCTGGTTAGCCTCTGGCAACTACTAACTTGTGTTCTGTCTCTGTGGGTTTACCTATTCTGGTTATTTCTTATAAATGACATCAGACACTATGTAATGTTTTTCTGTCTGACCTCTTCACTTAGAGTAATGCTTTTAAGCTTCATCCAATTTGTAACATGTATTATATTTCATTTCTTTACAGTAGCTGGATAATATTCTATAATTTGAATATACTATATTGTATTTATCCACCTAGCTGGATTGTTTTTACTTCTTGGTATTTTGAGTAGCAACACTATGAATGTAAGAGTGAATGCATTTGTTTGAATACCTATGTTCAATTCTTCTGGCTACATACCTCAGAGTGAAATTATGAGGTCATAAGGAGTTCTATGTTTAACTTTCGAGTAACTGCCAAACTGGTTTCTACAAAAGCTGCACCATTTTGTTTCTAATATATCGTCTTTGTTACTTTCTTTGGAGAAATGTCTATTCAAATCCTTTGCCCATATTTTAATTAAGTTGTTTGTGAGTAATTGGAAGAAGTGATATTTATTGTTTCACGAAACCATAGTTAGTGTTTTCTAACTTTTGACAATTGACATCCTGGTTCATTCTTATTGTCTTTTACCCTCTAATGCTCTTCTCTGCTCACAGTCTCAGATATTAAACCAGTACAACTGCATCCTCTCTACATGTCCATAGTGAAGCCAGTGTATGCTGGTGTGGTGGCTGCTGCTTTTAGCACAGCCTATCTTTGAAGAGCCAGGAATCTACTTCATTCATGAGTTCTTGTCCCAGAAACCATAAAAAAAGATTTGCAGACTTTTTGTTTAAGTTAGCGGAGAAAAGTAAACTTTATTCAGAAAAGTAAAGAACAGTTTATTTAGAGGAGGATAGCATAAAAACAAGGATTCCCAGTTGCTGTGCCAAGGAGAAGGAAAGATCAGTTTTGGGGGGCTGGGTTGAGGGGTATTTAAACACACCCCCCCTCCATCTATTGTCATCATCCTCTTTGTGACTGACTCTCTCCCAGTGGCCATACTCCCCATGGATAGCTGTGTTTAGCTTGGAAGTTCTTAGTTCAATTTTTACTTTTAATTGCCTTGGGTTTGGGGTCTTGTTAATCTTTTGACATTTATAGTTTTTTGTGTTAACCTAGATTCTACTGGCCATATCTTTGAGGAAGGTTTTGGTTTGTCCTCCTGGGCTTTATACCGCCCTGCCTCTGTTATTTCCTGGAGATCTCTGCCTGTGCTGACCCTGGCAAATTGCCTGCCTGCACTGAATGTCGATCCTACTTTGCTCTAGGACTCATTACAACATGCTAGACACCATTTTGAGTTCTTTCATCTATATTACCTAATCTGTGAAATACATTTCATAGAGGAAAAAACAGAGACACACAGACATTAAGTAACATGCTCTAAATCACCCAGTTAGAAATCAGTAGAGCTGGAATTTGAACCCAGTTCAAATTGGCACCAATAAAGGTAAATTGAGACTGAACAGCTGGTTTTCAGGTCATTTTACTCCAAAGTTCTTTAAGCTCTAGAACAAGGTAGTAGACAGTTATAAGCAGAATGAAAATATTCTCAACAAATAGGCTCTGAGTCTGAAAATGTAACCTATGCAAATAGAAAAGGAATTGATAGAAAACAAACAAGAACAGAAACATGCCTATGAGTAAAAGTGAAACATTTCAAAGAAAAGCTACGAATTCCCACAGATGAATGGGATCAATGATGTGGATTAAAATGCAGCTTTAAGAGTGCTTAGACCAAGAGCTCAGTAAAGAGATTGTTGTTTTTTCATCAGGAACCTGCTTGATGGCCCATATACACCATTATCTGTTACTTCAGTGAAAACAGGATACCAACCTTAATGCACCCTAGGGAATTTTTTATATAAACCCCCTCTGGTTATTCTATAATTTAACACAGAAGAAAAAGCCAGTTTAATTACATGAAGTGCATTTTTGGTAACTGTATACCTGAAGCATGGGATGTGCCCAAACTTCTTCCTGAAAGTGAGCTAAGTGGTCTTTGAAGATGTAATGGGCTCAGTGAGGTGCATTAATAAACCGAAAAACACTAGTATATTTTAACGTAAGTGACTCAGGAATGAGGTACACCTTATTCTCCCAAAACCTCTATTTTCCCACCCACTCCCATGTTTTTATTTACTTCCTTTTCCTTTCTCTTAAGGCTTTTTTTCTCCCTCATCAAAAAAATTGTAATAGCATATATGACTTTAAAGCAAGAATTGAGGTCTTGAGAAACTGTTACAAGCTAGACAGTTAAATGCCACAATAAAAGGAATTTGGGCAGCAAACTGATCTGGAACAAAGCAGAAAGCAAACTGGAAAATCAAAATAAAACAAAACAAAAGCAAAAACAGAAAGCAGATGGTCTGAGTTGCAAGTGTGTTTGTTCACATCTGAAATTAAACAGAATTTGTGAATTGCTGATTATCTAATTGATAATTTGATCTAATTACTTTTTGAACACTCACAAATCTAGAACAAGTAGATACTTCACCAAGACAACTAATAGAAACAACCATAAAATTCACCACAAATTCTGTGCAAAAAACAGTCCCCCAAAAGAGGCAAAAGTAACGAATGTATCTTTGCTTTTAATGAGGCGTTTGATGCCCCACTAAACATGTCATCAAAGGGATGTTCTTTTCAGACTCTGTTCCCTTGAACAATGGGTAGATCTCGACTTTGGGAGGTTGCCTGGAGGGAAGAGAGATCATTAGATAGAGAGAAAAGATGTCCCTGTGGAGCATGGTTTGGAAAAGGTTCTGTGATGAAGAGACTAGGTTGATGGGGCAGGAAGGATGTAGGAGGCTCTTCAGCTGTGATGGGGGCTGGAGAACAGAGACATCCTGAGGGACAAGAAAGGGAAAGAGGTCAAGAATCTGTCTGCTTGAGGAAAACTGGAAGAGGAATCCAATGAATGAACAGATGAGAATGTTACAATGTCACCCTGCACAAGTGCAGAGAAGGGACTGAGGAAGAAAGAGCATGTAGCTGGGTCTGAAAGCCTGAAATTGTCCTGCAAGCAGCATTGTGACTTCAAAAAACAAGAGTACTGTGCTACAAAAGAGTGTGAGAGAAAACCTGTCACAATGTTGGCAAGGTCTGTCCTTTGAAGCAGGTTTTGTTTCGACTTAACAGAAGTTGGAAGTCCTTAACTCAACACTGATCTACACAGGCTCCATAGGTTGTTGTTCCCATCTTCAGAATTCAGAACAAATGGCATAAAAGATCAATGTGTGAAGGGATGTTGTGGAATATGGAAGTAGGTAGAGAGATGGAGCTTCAGATAAGAGGAACATCTCCTATCTCTCTAGCCCCCTCTGGCACACTAGAGGGTGGTCTAGTGGGTGGTCTAGATAGCCAGTCTCTCACCTGTAACACAGTCTCCTAACCTCTTTGTAATGCCCCTTTCCTGAGTTTTTTAATTAAAAAGGGGGTAAATAAACCAACCTCTCTGGTGAGCATGGGGAAACTCTCAGGGAAAAGAGAGAAATAAGATAGAAAGGTTATAAAAATAGGAGGTGTTCTTCTTATCTGAAACTCTATCTCTCTACCTGCTTCCACATTCCACAGGATGCAGTTTCTCAATGGTTGGGGGGGGGTGTGATATTGCCCCTAGGGGACATTTGGCAATCCATAAAGTCATTTTTAGTTGTACCAGCTGTTGAGGGGTTAGATGCAGTCTTTCTGGAATCTACTGGAAAAGGACAAGGATGCCACTAACTGCTTTGCAACTACTCTAACTACAACTGCCACCCCAAAGACTCATGCAGTCCAAAATGCCAGTGATACCTAGGTTGAGAAACCTTGTTCTAGACTAATCCATCATTTCACTTCCAATTTGCTCCACACCTAGGAAACACAAACACTCAAAAAACACACACATGATGTATTCAGGATTCAGAATGTGGGTCCTTGGTGTCAAGATGTTGAACTGCCATTTGGAAGCTGAAGAGTGACTGAATACAATAATAATGATAGCTACCAACTTTCTATATTGGGTACCAGATACTTACTGTCTTTTCTCCATATTGCATTCTATCCTAATAAAATCCTGCAAATTAAATATACTCAGTTGGATTTGACAGAGGAAGAAATTAAGAATTAGAAAAGTTGTTCAAATGGTACTTCAGAACCTAGTTCTGTACTTCAGAACCTAGTTCTGTATGGTCTAATTATTTATCAGCTGCTTTAGCATCTACCGTGATGCCAGAGCCTTACTGATATGGAATATTTTGCAGTGGAGAAAAAGAAGTATTAAATTCACAGCTGTTTTTGTTGAACCAGTGTTATTTGAGTTCAGACTAGATCTTTACTTCTTTCTTTACCTGTGTGAGGGTGAAACTGAGTGAGACTCAAAACTGTTATTTTAGGTTTGATGAGATAATGATGATAAAGTGACATTAAATCAAGCAGATGTTGACTGGTTTGTTTTATTCATTACATTTCTTTCACCAAATATCACCTGTGGTTCATGTTCTCTTTCTGGGATAGCAGGTAAACTATATTTGTTTTAATATATAATGAAGTGTTATATAGTTTTCCTAACTACTTCTGTCCCTTCTCCACGCTCTGTCAGCACAACCATATTATTAGCCTAATGCCATGCCTTTGGCAACATTCCATAAATGTTAGCTGTCATAGTTATTTCTTTAATTCAGGGCACATTAACGATGTGAGACTGTACTCTCCACTTATTTTCTGGGACCTCCTCTAAAACAGGGCTTATGGCTCCTGGTACATGGTGACACACAAGAAGTGTTTGTTGAATAACTACTCTGTTGAAAAGTAGGCCTCAGACACAGGGCTTTGATTTTTTAGGAAGTTTGATTGGTGCCTTTGCTCAGCACTTCTGTTTCCCAAAAGTGTTGGCACAATCCTTCCAAGTCATAAGTGTATTAAACGTCAGGTTTTGGTTCAAGCATGGCACTTGGCCATAGCTGTCAATAAAGATGAAGCGAGAATGGTATTTGTCAAAAGATAACTTGGAGATTCAGTTTTCTTTACATGTAAATATGTTACACTTTATCCTTCAAAGCAATAACCTAAAATTTAAAAATAAATTTTTAATCTTTGTATATTGTAATTTTAAAATAAAGGTCAATATAAAATCCAATAGAAGAGAGAAGAGTAGAAAAACAAGCAAGATGTTCTAATTATACTATTAATTCTGTTGTTTATTGTATGCATAGCTACAAACTTGGGCTTGGAGTTAATAAATAAGCAAAATCAGTTCTAGAATCAGTAAGTAAGGCTTTTTTGACTTTTTGTATTGATTCATAGAGTAAAAAGAAAAGAAAAAAATTTTTAGTTTTTGACTCTATAATCACCCTATAAAATCATCTTGAAATGTTAATGAGTGTAGGATATTGTTTATCCCTTTACTCTGAGAAAGCCCACATCTTTCTCTAAAATATGTCTTATTTTTAGATTTTATAAATCAAATGTATTGTAGAGATGGAATGTGGCATGAAATGCACTCACAAACAAAATTCCTCCTCATTCAGCAGTCCTTACAGCAGAAACAAAAGAGCAGCCACAAAGACTTTGCTGGTGGAGCTTTCACTTTTTGAGATATTTAACATGTATAATAGTTTAAAAAAAGAAAGAAGATGAAAAGTTCTACCTTGAAAGAAATTTTGATTACTTGTACCACTCTATACCAGAAGAGAAAAAAACCAACACTTAACTCTGACATTTGAAAGCACAAAATTTTAATATTTAAAGCTCTGTGGAGATATATGAATATTTAAAAATTTAAATGATATATGAATATTTAAATATGAATATTTAAAATATATAAAAATATTTAAGCAGAATAAAACAATTCATTAACATAATTTCTTCATACTGAAAAGAAAGTGGGTACCCTTGGAGGATCCCTAACCCTCTGCACCCTTTCCTTAGAGATGAACCCATGAGACCACAATAGGTTCCTTCCGGGTCTCACATGTCATGATTCCCTATTTCTCTCTCCCCAGTTGACTAACCACCTCACCTTTAGATGCAAGCTCATGGGAATCTTTAAGTGCTTAAACCTTGTTAATAACATAACTATCATGGGAAGTCAAACTGCTCAAGAAGGACCAGTTCTACTGCACTTTACTATTGATGAACTGGCCTGAGATGTGCAAATGGAAAAACCACAGATGTGCCGATAGCTGATAGCACCGACTGCCTAAAGATGCTATTCCTTGGCCCCCTAGCAGGGAGCCCAGCTACTGGGGACCTGCCATGGCCATCCCACTTTGTCTCTTTGCACTTATGATTCAACAACGCAGGTTTGCTTTTGTGTCATCTGATAGATACATGCCTTGAAACACACAGTGCTTGATTCCTTGGAAAGTTCTTATGCCTATTAGCTTACTGCTTGCTTGCAAATGATAGGGCCAACAATTATCTCAGAACATCTGGTTTCTAAACATAGGTATTAAAAAAATCTATGTGTTTTATTTTATCCTAATTTATTCATCAGAAAAATTAGGATCTAGTCACTGCCATCTCTTGCTTTCTCATTCAGCTACTGTGAAGATAAAATGAGTTGTGTATGAAAGAGGTCTGAAAAGTTCTTGCTACATATGATATCAATAGAAAGTTGTATTTCACAATGAAATTTAGGTTACAGCAATCTCCAAGAAATATTTTTAAATGAGTGCAATGCCTCTTTAGGTCAGGTGCCTGATAAATTATAGCTTTCAGATCCAAGTTAATAGAGCAGTAGGAAAGAATTCTCCTCCCCACGCCTCCCACCCCCTCTTTTCTCCTTGCCTGGAACATCTGGCAGCCCTTTGTAGTTCTGGATGATTTGATTTAGAATTCATTAGTAATAATTGATGTGCTTTCGGGAAATTTGTTTAAATAGTTAATCGTGTGGTGAGCACTATGCCTAAAGGGTTTTTCAAGTGGAACCTGCCAACCCGGGGGGACTAAGAAGAGCAAGAACTGAGCGCCCAGGCTTTAGAAAGCACCCAGCAGCCTTACTCCTCATTGGATTTTGGTGTCAAGGAGTTTGTCTGTCCTGGGGGAAGCGTGGCTTCCTTCTAGTGTTAGTTTAAGAGCTCCCCTTTAGCAAAGTGATGAGAACAGGCCATAAAAACTATTAATGACTATAGACACTGGGGCCACCCAAATGTTGTACAGCTAGGAATTAACAGTCAAGCAATTTTAAATAAAGGGAGTGGAGAGAGAGTGACACAGCCAACTCTAAGCAGAACAGAGAGGATTACTTTAAAATAACCCTGAAACAAGGGTTTGTCAACATATTTCTGGGTCATGGACCTCAATAAAAACCTGATGAAATCTATTGACATGCTTGTACCACATGTGTATGACATGTGTGAATGTGTGTGTAGTTCCATTTGGCATATAATTACAACAAGGCATGTACAGACTTTTTAAAGCGCCGTGCCTCCAATGAGCCAGGTTAGAAGTCCTGGACACAGTGTTGGAAAAACAGTAAATCATATCAGAGATGAATCTCTTTTATAAGAGAAAATGAACCTCGTTGTACAAATCCTGTATTAATTTTTAGGTTCAATAGGCATCCAAGAACTGTGCTAAATATTTATAAATGCTCTCATTTTCTCTACTTGTCTTGGTGAGAATTAGTAGCAAATACTTTGCGAGCTGGGTGGGTCCACAGGTCACTCTTAATAGCTGGCCCTTTTCTAGATCATAACCCTTCTTGCCTACTTAGAGACATGATGCCAGAAATTCTCCCTCCTCCTCTCCTGAATCATCAATTCTTCCTTTTCCTTGAGAAGCTCCCATCAGCACTGAAACTATTAAGAAATCTCAGTTTAAATTGACCTATGAAATGAATTTATTGATACTGTGTTCATACAAAAGCTGGTTGAGATATTTTAAAGGTGATTTTACTATTTACTTGAAAAGCATTCAACTTTCCCTTCTGAGAATGAAGGCCATTCTCTTCTGTAACAGCTTCTTAAATGATGTTAAGTATGAATATCATACTTATGAAAAATGTAGCAATAATTCCTTAATGTTGTGTAATACTGCAATCTCCCCCAATGTTTGTTTTAATCCAGATCCAAGTGATGTCCATATATTGCATTTGTTTGCTTTGTATCTTTAGTCTTTTATAATCTTCAGCAGTTTGAATGTTCAATTTCTTCCCCAGAAATTTACAAACCTCCATGTCACTGACTTACTGAAAAGATGAGACAGGGGTGCTATAGAAGCCTCCACATTCCGGATTACTCTACTGATTTCTTCATGGTGTTGTGTAACCAGTTCCTTTACCCCTTGCATTTCCTCTCACCTGGAAGCTAGAGTTACAGTTTGACTAAATTTGGGTTTATACTTTTTGGTAAGGCTACTTAACAATGAAGCAACATGTTCATGACATGTGACAAAGGAAGCATATGTCCTTTCTCTTTTAGTGAGATAAAAATTGATCAGTGGGTTCAGGTGATGACAACATATCCCTCTTTTGTAAAGACACACTCCCCTTTCATGATCAGCAAAGTATTTGTGGATTGATGCAGAGAGCTATCAAATATCAAAGATGGATGCCTACCAAAATGACAAAAGCTTAAGTTTATGTAACTTCTTATGTGGACAGTTATTTCTCTTAACACATGTAACACATTTCCAAACAGATTCGGGCCTCCAGCCCTCAGGGACTATGAAAGATATGTGACTTCCTGGATAAGCCTAAGTAGTTGCTGCTTTGGTGTGAATTAAGTTTCTGCTCTCTTCTAAGAACTGTCCTTATCAAACTGCCTGATCTCTACCTCAACAACATAAAATCTAGCAAGTTATGCAGAAATCAATAATACTGGATGCTTGAATTTTGTTTTACACAAAGCAATGATAGTGGTGGGAACCCAAATACTTTCAAGCTTTCCTTATACTTCATAATTAAGACATTTTCTCCATTCCATCTCTTTCTCTTTTCTTCACCTGTAGAATCCCCTTTTCTTTTCTTCTTTCTTGCAACCAAACATTATCACCACGGGAAACCGTTCATTAAGCTTTATTACTCCCTCAGAGCTTACAGATTGACAGGTGATATTATGGAAAGATTTTAAAGATCCAAGTTTTGATCCTTTTTACTACATTCTTTGGTCCAGTACAATTTATGTTTTGCTAGTATATGCTCCATTGGAAAAAGTTAACATACTTTGGGGACTGTAAAAGCGTGAATTTCAATTTTGTGAAATAATAAATGACAGCAGTGGAGTCATTGGAGACTATATTTTCCTATTGTGTTTCTGGAATAGAATTTAAGTAAATAGGAAAATAAAGCTTTCAAGCCTTCTGTTTCAAAGACAAATAACAGTGCAACTGTAAGGCTCTGACAAAAAAATTTATTGCCAACCTTTTATAAATGTCCTTGTACTTAAAGATATTGGCATTTCTGAACTGTTCTAAATATCTAAAATTATAGAATTTCAGAGTTTTGAAGCATTTTAATGCCATGAGGAAACCATTCATCTTATCTATGTTCTTCTGTTCCACCAAAAAAAAGTCTCAAACAACCTCTGCTTCAGACTTCCCCAGGAGCAGAGACCCCTACCTGCTGCAGTGTGCCAGTTTCTGGCCTCAAGAGACATTTTTGTGGTATTAAGAGTAAGAACCAAGATTAGGAATAAGAGTTCCTTAGACAAAATGAGGCGTTTCTGAATGCTAAGAGTCTAAAGAAAGCAAAGCATATACCATCATGCGCAACAGGGGTTTTGAACTCACTTCTTCCAAGACCTGGCCATCTACCTCTGGTTAAAGCATATCTAACCAGTCCTTATGTTCTGAAAAATATAATCTCATCATTCAGGTAGAGGCACATTGACCCACATCCTCTGTGGAAAGGCTTCATGATCTAAATCTTAAAATAGTAAGGACAATCCTGGAAAAGAATGAGAAGGGTTTTTGTCCAATTTCTGTTCTCCCACGTTGCCATCCACTGAAAATAAATAATTCAGGGTATCTTGTGCAACTCCTGAAAGTCAAGTGGTGGTCCAAGTGTTCGTGTCATGTCCTAGCTACCCTCCCTCCACCGCACCCTGAGTATGGCCTGTGGATGCTGCAAGGTAACCTGCAGGAGTGCCTGGGCCGGGTTCTGTCAGTCAGGGATGATTGGCAGAAGCAACTGGAGGGAAAGCTGAAGCTACACTGCTGTCACCCAAGGGGAGGAGAGTCAGAGGACAACTGCCATTCTAATGCTGATCACTCCAGAACACCCCTGCTTCTCTCAGGCTCAAGATGATGATTTTTGCCTTGAGGAAAACAGGCCATTATTCTAGGTCAGTGACATGAAGATGTTGGTTCCCAGGTGTCTTTTAGGGGTTTCAGGGTCTTAATTCTTTCTACTCTCTTTTACTTTTTTCCCTTTCCTTTTCCTTGTTTTCTGTTTCCTTCTTCTCCTTCATGTCTGTTTTCTCCCTCTCTCCATCCCTTCCTCCTCTTATCTTTCTCTTTGTCTGTTTCTCTCTGACTTGTGACTGTGTTGATGTCTCTCTGTCTCCATTTCTCTTATTCTGTCTCTCTCTCTCTTTGTGTGTGTGTGGGGGGGGAGTGTGTGTGTGTGGGGGGTGTGTGGTTGTGTCTCTCCTTTGGATAGCAGAGCATTCTGGCTGTTCATACAGGGACTGAGTTAAAAGTGTTGTATGAAGAGGACAGAACATGACTGAGTTCCAGGAAACCTGGCTTCTCTTCCTGTCTTTATCATTAACAACTGTGACAGACAAGATGATATGAAAGATATGAGTGTGCTTTGAACAATAATACAGAGTACAATTGTCTATTCATCTTATGTGACTGCTCTCAATGAGGCTGCGCCAGCACAAGCACAAGTCCAGTCAGTCCCCACCATCATGCCTGGCATTGGGTCAGAGCCTCTGTCAGCCTAGAGAACCAGTTTTGAATTTAAAAAGGCCATGAAGAGCAGGAAAACCTGAAGAATTTGTGCAATACTAGACATGCAGGGAAACCTGAGAACACAGTCATTCCAGAGCTCAGTTTAAAAGTCAAGATCAATGTTGTCATTCTGTAGTCACTCTTCCGTTCAGCTGCATGCCAAGGATTACTGCTATGCTGAGTGATGAGTTCGTTGGATCCAGCACAACATAGACAGATGTTGGGATTTCTAATTACATTCTTGGGTAGGCCACTACTGATCTCTGATAGGGGCCTATTCCCAAACACACACTATAGGAATAATGTGACTTTTACAAAGGCTATACGTATGCTGAGGGTGAAATGGCTTCGTTACATCCCCACATAATGCAAATCCTCTTTTCACTTCCAGATTTCACAAGACAACATATATATAAATAAAATGGGCCACTTTAAAATCTCAGTGACCAGCTATAGTTTCAGACTTTAATGAGAGAAAACAGAGATTGCCAAAGTATGGTTCTCAGTCCAACAGCATCAGCATCAACTAAGAATATGCCAAAAATGCAAATTTTAGAACCCATCCAAGACCTTCTGAGTCAGGAACTTTGGGATATGAGGTCCAAAATCTGTATTTTAATAAGGTCACAGGTTTTCCAATTTGTACTAAATGTGTTCTTTTTCTATCATTACTGTAACAAGTTCCACAAATTTAGTGGCTAATAATATTACCTTGTTATCTTGCAGTTCTGGAAATCAGATATCTGGCATGGGCCTCTCCAGTGGTGGGGCATCAAAGTGTCTTCAGGTTTGCCTTCTTTTCATGAAACCTTGGGAAACTATATTACACCTCTTGTCTCATCTAACCTCTGTAGACTACCTAAGCACATGGCCACTTTCTTCTATTTTTAAAACCAAGAACAGTGGGGCTGGACTTTCTCATAATGCCATCTCAGGTTCTCAGACTCTTTTTCCACTTTTAAAGACTCATGTGATTAGTTAGGTTGGGTCTACCCAGACAATACAGACCTTCTCACATCTCCGAGTCTGCAAACTAAATGCCTTAGTTGTGTCTAAAACCTTAGATCCTGTTGCCATGCCAAATAACATATTTATAGGTTCCAGAGATTAGGATATGGATGCCTTGGTGGGGAGATTATTTCCCTTACCTCAATCTACCACTGCCCTCCAAAGATCCATGTCTGTCCCAGATGTAGTATGCATTAACCCCACCCGAAGTCCCCAAAAAATTTCAATGCATTGCAGCATCCGTTCAAAGTCCCAAATCTCATCTAAGTCACATCAACTCAAAACTCCCCAATATCCTCATTTAAATCATCTGAAAAAAGAAAGGGTAAGCATCAGGGTTTGATTCATCCCTGGGCACAGCTCTTTTCCTTCCGTGAAGAGAAAAAAATCTGGCCATTTGCCTCTAAAATACAAGATTACAACAGGCTTGGGAGGATGTTATAAACAATCTCATTCCAAAAGGAGAAAAGGAAGGGAAAGGGGAACCACTAATCTGAAGCAATTTCAAAACAAGTTGGGCCAACACCACTTGGTCTTCAAGACCCAGGAATAATACTCCATGGCTCAATGGTCCTACCTTTTTTCATAAAAGGTAGCCTGAGTTTGCAGCTCAGTAGCTTCATCTATTTGTTTCCTGCATTTTGGTGGACCCATAGTCATCTTTCATTTTGTAATCTCTCCTCACTTCAATCCAAAATGGATGAATGTGCAGACTGAACAGTCACTCCATATGTCAGGAAAGATTCATAACAAATAATCAAAATGAGCTGCATTCTGGGAAAATTGTTGAATATAAAGAAAGGGGAAAATTCTAGGCATCCAGAAAAGAAAATATATTAACTTATAAGGGAGAAAATTTAGATAATTCTCAAATTTTTCTAAAAGAGCATTCACTAGAAAAGATAAAAATGTGCATGAAATTCTGAAGCAAAGTGTGATTCAAGAACATTATCTTGAATCCAGACAGATGATCTTAAGAACTAAATTTATGTTCCTTTCATACAATGGGTAACTACTCAGGCTTAAAAAAAAAAAAAAAAGAGGCAGCGCTCTCTGTTCTATTAAATAATCACCATGATAAAAAGTTCACTGAAACAATGAATATATAGAATAGCAGTTTCACTGACAGTCATTTTGCAACTTGAATTCTTATTATGTCAAGTATGTAATTACATAGATAAAAATATTTTAAAGAAAGTAAATATGTTTTATATGAATATTTTAATTGAATTAATTTTTTTTAACTGGGCTGTGTCTTTATTTATTATTTTCCATTCCTCCTGTGCCTTCCTTTCTAACCAACTGAGATTTTTTGTTTTCTCTCATCTGGAGAATCCTGAGCTGACCATACTACCCCACCTGCTTTTGGCTGTGATTCCTGAAGGACTAGCACAACCCTCCCCAGAGTGAAAGTGGTCTGGTCTCAGAAGGCCCTCAAGGGTCCTCATGAGGCAAATGACTGCACTGATTAGGTCACTCACTGTAGAGCAGAGAAACTGGTGTCCTCAAAGCGCTGCTTTCCTCCCATTGAATTGAGCCAACCAGCAGCCTTGTCCAGGCCCAGCTAGTGGTACACCTGGTGCTCATGGAAGAAGAAGGTCTCAACATTGTAGTCCTTCCTTCCACCTCCCCAACCCCCCTACCCTGAGGAGATAACTGCTTTAGGTTTCTTCCTGATCAAATCATTGAACTCCTGTCTGAATCCCTCACTGACAGTCACCTGGTTTGCTATGAAGTCTGCTTCTTCCTTCATCTCCCCTATGATCATTTCCAACTCATTTTCTCCTGGTTCTTCATGACCTTTGGGAAGAGTCCAGGAAAGAGTGCCACTGGATGCCTGTCACAGTAGAAACTCAATTACACTGTTTTTCACCTTGGAATGAGGCACCCTCCAAAGATGATCAAGCCACATGCTCTCAGGGTCATGGCCTATCCGAGGACCCAAGCAGAAGAAGGCAGGAGGCAGGCTTTGAACCTAAATTAAAATTTTAAAGAGGAAATATATTTAATAAAGTATTTTATTCATTCAAGCCTTAAAATTTTTCATCATGAAAATATTTGTAGTGCTGCGTGATGGATGCTAATGAGACTTATTGTGGTGCTTGTTTTACAGTGTATACAAATATTGAATCATTATGTTAGACCAATATACTGAAATCATTATATTGAAACTAATATAATGTTATATGTCAATTATATTGCAATAAAACGTATATTAAAATAAAACAATGTAAGGAAAATCTTAGCATAAAACAACTTGGGTAATATTCTTTTTACTATCCTGAAAAACCTTTTTGTTGAAGTTCAAGTATCTGGAAGATAAATTCAAAGAAAGAATATAGAAATGGAGAAACTTTAATAGAAGGACTATTGTTGAACTTTGTTCCATTTATAAATAGAAATGAAACTTTATTTAGTGGTATTTTGGCTTGCAAATAGACTATAAATGCTATGAACTCTACCTAATGAAGTGCAAAATAAATTAAGTCACAAAATCCAGAGATGGGATGTGAGAATCTGGAAGACATTTTCACAGTAAAATATTCATTGATATTGTTCAAAAAGTTTAAATGCAATTAAAACTAAAGACTCAAACTTCTGAGTGTTCCGAATGCATACTAAACCTACCTTCAGATGAGACATAATATGCTTGAGGACATTAAAGCATCTGAGTAGTCACAGAAAATAAACAGAACAGAATTTCTTAAAATAGCCACAGACACTTTTTTATATAACATTTCCGCAAACTTACTTCCAAGAATGCAACTTTAGTCACAACAGGAAAGAGATAAGCTATATTGGGAATTGATGTATTGCAGAATTGTTTGAAGAGATGGTTGTGAAATCAGTTAAAAGACTATCACTTCTGTTTAATAATCAAATAAATCTCTTTAAGTAATCAATGAAAATGACCCTGTAATTTGTCTAAATACATGTAAAAATTAGGAAACTAACAAACTTTCTAACTTATGTGAGATGAGTACCACAATAATTTTGAGGGTTGACAGGGCAGACTGCACTCCCAGCAGACAGCAATATAGTGAAACAGGTCAGAATTCAGTGCCAGTCTGTCCAAGTCCCAGTTAGCCACTGTGAGCCCATTATATAATGTTCCTGTACCTACAGTAAAGCCCAAGCTCCTCAGTAATCAATGTCTAAAATCAGATGAAAGGATCAAGAACATTTTGGGTATCTACACAATGGAATACTACTCAGTGATCAAAAAATATAGACTCATGTATGTGGAAACATGCCTGGAGCTGGAAGCAATTATGCTAAGCAAAATAAGCCAGAAGGAGAAAGATAAATATCAGATGATGTCACTTATGTATGGAACTTAGAGAAACCAAACAAGCAGTCAGACGAATACAAACTTTAAAATCAAGCCTTGAAAGCTGACACAGATCTGAGCCATCCAAAAGGGAAGGGTGGGGTGGGGTGTGGAAGGGTGGGAGGTGGAGGACAAGAAGTGGGAGAACACATTGGACTGTAATGAAGGACTGTGGCGTTTCACAGTGCTTTGGTGGTAGGAGAGATATGGTGGCCATACCTGAGGGAAGAAATCCTCTATTGTCAAAATATTAAGAAGAAAATGCAACAGTGCTTCACGAACAACAAAAATAAAATAAAAATTGTAAAGTAATGTCTAGAACCTAGATCACAACATGTTTAGTTCTCTTCCTAGAGAGGCTGAGGCAGATAATTCAGATGTTTCAAAAAGCAGCAGGATAGTATCATTCTTAGAGGGAAGTTTGTCGGAGAAACTTCAAATGTCCACAGTTGACAGAACAGATTTGATTCAGCAGCATTTGTGATTGTATCATTTGTTTGAGGATTAGACTGAAGTTAATCGAGCTTTATCTGTCCTACAAGGCCCAGACTAAATATTTTCATTAGAGTGAGTTGACTTGGAGTAGCAGTTTCTATGGACCTGTTTATCACTTGTTTTTGAAGAGCTCTTCAGTCCCTTTGAAAAAGCTTCTCATGGGAAAATGCTATGTTGCTTGGAGACAGGAGGGACCCTGTGCTAAGGTGAAACTAGTGTAGGCAGAACTTACCAGAGAGAAGGGAGGAGATGGGAAATAGTGGGTCTGTCCAGACAAGTAAAAAAAAAAAAGATGTATTTAGTGACTAAAACTGCATGCCCTTGCATAGAAAAGAGACATTTCTGTAATTTGACTAATGACATTTCTCAAAAAGCATAAATGGAATACCAAGCGATTCAATAATTTCACTTCTAGATGTAAACCCAAGGGAACAAAATCACTATCTCACCCCTTTCCTCACCCCTTTCATTACAGCACTAGGCAAAATAGGCCTACATGGAATACATGGAAACAATGTAAATGTCCATGACCAGTATGTCCACTGGATAAGGAAGACATGGCATGGGTTGCATAGCCAATTTTTTTTATAGATTACACACATATATATTTTTTACATAGTTGTATACCTCAAGATTCTCCCACCACCATGTCATCCATGAACCAGCATCTTACACAGCCATTCGGAAAAAAAAAAAAAAAGGTGGGGAGACTCTTAACCATTATTGATAATATGGAAGGATCTTGAAGGCATTATGCTAAGTGAAGGTAGACAGAGAAAGACAAGTACTATATGACATCACTTATGTGTGGATTCTAAAATAATCAAAATCATACAAACAGAGAACAGATTGGTGGTTGCTGGAGGTGAGGGGTAAGAGGGGAGTGAAGTGAAATAATGTGATCAGAAAACTACTCCAGCTATAAAATTAATAAGTCATGTGGGTGTAATTAATAGCATGAGGATTATGGTTAATAATAAAGTATGTGTATTTGTAAGTTGCTAAGAAAATATACCTTCTAAATTGTCATTATAAGAAAAATTGCAACTATGTGGCATGATAGATATCATCTTAAACCAAAATAATGATATATATGAACTATAGCTTAAGCTGGGGGGAAAACAAACAAAAAAAAAACTAAGATCTTGCATACAAGATCATAATACTTGGTGACCTGTGCATATTTACTACCAGGATACCTTTAAAATATATCTGGTAACAAAATAAATGAGATTAACAATTTTATAAATTTCCTACATCAGGGGTCACTCACCTAATGCTTATTTCCAATTTCCAAGGTGTGATTACTCCAAATCTGGGATCAATTGGTGGTAAACAGTCTCCAATAGTCAGGTAGGGGCAGTGCTTTCATTGAAGTTCTAAGTCATTATCAGGATACAGGTCAATGTGAAGAAGCTCTTTTGAAAAAAATGGTATTTTTGCTTCTACAATGATAGGAAAAAGTTTTTTTCATCCAGAAATGAACCAGATGTTCAGTGCAAAAGGTTGAGAAGTGCTGCCCTAGTGGCCACCCAGAGAATGTTTGTCATTGATCCAAATTATCAATTCTTAGGCGTATCCTCTTTTCTGAAAGTGGGCATAATACTCTAAGTGTGGGTTGAGGCAGAGCACATTTCAAAATAGCAAATCCCTTTGAAAATATGAATCAAAAAATGAAAATGCTGCAAACCTTGAGACTACAGAAAACTGTGGAGATCAATAAGAGGGCAAAAGGACTTTGCAGCAGAAAATACAAAAATCTTCTGAATATGAATTGTGTTTTGTTTTGAGTTGATTTCGGATCCAAACTGTCTTCTTTGGAGAGCAGATGTTCAGTGGAACTGAGAGTAGGAAGTTCAAGCACGGCTGTCCCTTGCTTTGTGATCAACACACATAGTCAAAACAAACAAATACAAATGTCCTCCCAAGAGTCTTTCCCTGTGACCACTGTCCAGGTGACATGAAACACAGCCTCCCACTCCAGCTGAGCACTGCCTGCCTGCCTGCCTCCAGGGAGCCTGCTCCAGGGTGTTCTCTGCTGTGTGGGCTGGGAGCATCCTGTCTCCAGTCAACAGAAACAGCACCAGAGAGTAGGGCAGCAGGGCGGTGGAGTGCTCATTGCCCCCAGAGATGCTGCCTTCACAAAGTGTGAGGAAATCTTTATGTGAAAACCTTTCATCCATAAACACAATTCAAATGGGAATCCACCAAATGTCTTATATAAAGACCTCTTCTTAGAAGTCTGTTTACCTGGTTTTCCTCAAAGTTTATGCTCAAACTTCTTGACTTTCTGGTGTGTGTTTCTTCCATTGGACAGTCGTTCCTCACACCACCTTTTGAGTTTCTAGGCCTCCTTCAGAAGACAAGTGTGGATACTCTTTGAAAAGGAGCAGTAGGGAACCTGGAGAAGTCTGGATGTTTTCTCCTGAGAAGTACTTTAGAAAATATATGAATAAACCCTCAAGACCTCTAGTGTTGGAAGTCCAAGTAAGGGCCTTGGTTCACCATCATGGGTCAGTCAATCATTATGGTTCTTTGATTCTCGAACTCCTTACCATGAATCCCTCTCAAGAGTAAACCGAATCAGGTCATTGATATGTAATCTGTGGAAGTTTCAAGATTTTGCACTTCTTGCAAGCTAACCAGTTAGCAAGCACCAATTTGCATACTTACAAAAACAAGCAACAAGACCTCAGGAGCAGAACAAGAATCACCTAATACAGACAACAGAAGCAGCAGCTGAACATCATCTTGCTCTGATCCCCCAGTGTGACAAGGGTCAGATATACCCTGCACAGACAGAGAGCTGAATCAGAGAAGAGGGACTCTAAACTTAGGAAAATATTATCTGGGTAACTGCCTATGTCTCTTTTAAAGAGAAAGATGGCTCATTACCTTGGAATGTAAGCAAATATCAGAGGAGGGAAGAATATGGCTTTATCTTTATAATCTTGGGCTATCTCCAGAGAGATAGAGGCATGTCTAAGTTTTACTACCCAGGAAAGCCTTCTCATACAAATATTGATTATTTGTTCAAACAAAGCAAAAATAAACTCTTAAACTTTATTTTTAAGTGTTAAAAGTCTTTCAAGTCTTATAAGAACAAAATGGTGGTTACTAGAAGGGAGGGTGCAGGGGTAGGTGGGTAAATCATGTAAGAGGGGTCAACTTCTGGTGGAGGGTGGAAACTAGATTTTGGTGGGAATAATAACACAGTTTATACAGATGTTGAATTATAATTCTGTACATCTAAAGCCTGTATCACGTTATTAAACAAATATTACTTCAATAACACAAACATTTTTTATGCCTTTGTCAGACCTGGACCATGTAGGAACATGAAGAATCCCTATATAAATGTTTCCCAGTAATCACTTGTTTGCTTAAATCCCCAATGATTTCCCTTCATAATTAGGATATCATCTAACTCTCCCCTGTCATGGCCTCAAATGCCCTACTTAAATGGGTGGCTACCTACCTTTCCAACTTTATCTCGTTCATCTCCACTATAAACACTGAACTTATTTATGTCCTTTGCACATATCAAATGCAATTTCAGCTCAGTGTCCTTGAAGTTACTTCCATCACAGTCTGAAACACTCTTCCCTGGGACCTTCTTGTAACTGACTTCTGATCTTCATACAGAATGCAGCTCAAGTGTCACCTCCTCAGAGATGCTTTTCTTTCTCAACTCTAAATGCTCTCTACTATATCACCACATCAAATCCTCACCATTCTTATAGTTAGCTTCTGTTTAGTTCTCTTTACTGTTTACCCCTGCAAGAATGTTGGTCCTGTAAGAGTAAAGAACTTGTTTTATACTCAATTTTAATTGAGGAAGTGGAAAAATACCTGACTTGTTTCAGTAAATATTTGATGAGTGAATATTGAAACAGTAATATGAGGTTAGTCAGACGTTTCTCATAGAAACCCTGATAATTTTTAAAATTTATTTATATTTAAATTTCACATCATTGTAATCCCAGGGATTTACCCCCCCTCACCCTCCCCTCCATTCCCCCCCTTTCCCTCCTGTCCAAAGTTGTGTGCTTCAGTTTGGTGTAAGCACTTTCGGTGTAAGCACTTGTTTTGACTTTTCCTCGAGGCTTTTGTTT
This sequence comes from Uropsilus gracilis, assembly GCA_004024945.1. Lineage (NCBI taxonomy): Eukaryota > Metazoa > Chordata > Mammalia > Eulipotyphla > Talpidae > Uropsilus > Uropsilus gracilis. The sequence goes on from PVHY01015394.1 coordinate 20,291, forward strand.
ATTTTTTCACTCTATCCCATATATTAGTGAAACCATTTGGTTTCTGTCTTTCTCTTTTTGACTTGTTTCTGCTAATATAATTTCTTCTAAGTCCACCCATGTTGTCATAAAATCATCAAATTTGTCATTTTTAATTGATGAGTAATATATATTCCACATTTTTTTTTCATCCAGTCATCTGTTTAGGGACATTTAGGTTGCTTTCATGTCCTCGCAATTATAAATAGTGCTGCAGTAAACATCCGAGCACAAGTGTCCCTTTGTACCCACATTGAGGTCTCTTTTGGGTAGATTCCCAAGAGAGCAATTGCTGGGTCAAATGGTAGTTCCATTTGCATTAATTTGAGGGTCCTCCACACAGCTTTCCATAGTGGAGAAACCCTGATAATTTAATGAATGTGAGATTGCTTTGTAAACTGTAGACTATGGAATATAACAGTAAATACAATATATTATCATGGTCTAGTCATGTAGGATGAAGGGATATGTAAGGAGTAGTCCTATATTGTACTCCAATAGTCATCTTTCTACTTCAGAACAAAATATCCTTTGTCATCAGAGAATATACATCAAATTTAAACCAGTTAAAATTCTGTGGGACCCTGATCCTTGCTTTTATGTACATCTTACTTTTGATCTATTTATAAAAAATCATAGAAAAACACAAATACATTTGATGCAGCCATAAGACATTTTCTTAATGGTTTAGCCCAATATAGACAAGACACTCAGCTCAGTAAAAGTATATTAAAATAGATTGAATTAGTAAAGTTGTTTCTGAGTCATCAGGATTACTTTTTTCATTAAGCAAATATCTGCTGAGAATTTGCTGTTGAGATGCTGTACCTCTACCAATGAGGGTGAGTTTCTCTCTGTAAGGAAATCAGTTCATTATCAAACAAATAGATGGAGGGGAAGAAATTGCCAAGATAATATTAATAGCTAGTACCACAGAATGAGGTAGAAATTTCACTTTGTCTTTCTGATTTGGCTCTAACTTAACCTTCTCGGTGGTTCAGGTTCCCCATCTCCAAATAGGTATCTTTGTTTATATATCATGTGTTGTAAGATAAAAATATATTGGTTAAAATGATGTTAAGGTTCTCCTTCCAGATCTCCTTTCTTAAACAGGAACACTGTAGGAGTGCAGGTCTGCTCTGTACATTGTCTATCCTGTGACTTTCAACTAGACTATGGACAGGGGAACTAAGATAAGGGATATTCAGGCAAAAGTTCTGGAATGAGGAATTACATGCTGAAAACAACAAGTTACACATAGCTTTAGATGATAGCTTAGATTAACAAAACCACTATGCCCTCCAAGTACTCTATCTTCTGTTCAATCACCCATGCAGACTCCAGGCAATGATAAATCATCTACTCATATCTGTGCATTTCCTCCATGCCTGCCTTCCTTAGAACTTTATCTTTCACTTGCTTCTAAATAAAGATGAGACTGCCTTTGGTTCTGGGCCACAACTAGAGTTGATCCTCCTAAGGGAGTCATATGGTGCAGTCCTTCTAGGCTTCTCATTGCTCCAACCTATTTAGACTCTGTAATGTTTTCTCCTCCCGCACCTCACACAGCAACACAGCAGGACACAAGGCTCCTTCCCAACTGTCAAGAGCCACCTCAAAGTGTCCAAAATGTAGCTCATCAAGTTTCCTTCTAAACTAGCTCATTTGCTAATTTCTACCCTCTCAGTGGAATTCCTTTTACTTAGTCATGCAAACTAGAAATCTGGCAGACAGATTATTGCTATTTCCTTCCTTTTCCTCTCACATTCAACTGATCTTTTACACTTGCTGATTTTGCCTTTTAAATATTCCTGGCCTCTCATCCTTCTTCATCACTCTAGTTTGAGTCCTCCTTTTCTCTTGCCTCTCTTGGATCTGTCTGATCATCACTTCACTGGTTTCTCTGCCTTCAATCTTGGACTCTACAAGTCTATTATTTCCTAATCAAATCCAAACTCTTTTAACTAGCATGGAGATTTTTTTCTCTGGCACCTATGAATTCCTAACTCATCTATTGCTCTTCCTTAACTCATACTTTAGAGTCTGCTATTTCAAAATCCTCTCCCTTTACTTATGCTAAATTCATAGATCAGAAAGTTTCAGGCACTCTTCCCTCCTATGCATACCCACTCTTACCTGCTCAGGAAGACCTACACTTTGCCAGCAGGAGGTCCTTGCTTGGTTTCTAATTTTCATGTATCATCAGGAAGTGCCTTTCATCTGCTTTCCATGTACAAGTTTCTATCACTGCATTTACACTTTTACTATTTTGTTTCCTATTTGTTTTCCCTACTACATTCAGCTCCTCTGAGAAACTGCGCAAGTTATCTTTTAATCTCCAACTTCTAATCCATTATATGGCAGAGTTGGTATTCAAGTAACATTTTTGAAGGAAAGAAGTGGGAAGGGGGGAATAGAAGAACATCAGAAAAAGGAAGAAACAAAAAGAAGGCATCATCTTTTTTTAGTAGAAACTACTGCTTTCAAATACAACAGTACAATTAAACAGGGTGAAGAAAAAACATATAAACATTTTTATTTTATCTCGGTTAAAAGTAAAAGAATTTATAGCTCAGAACTTTCTACCTTGGGGTAAAATCCTACGTCAAGTAATAGTCATTACAGAGAGGTAGGCTGAAAGGCATTTTCATTCCAGGAAACTCAGTAACACAAAGAACAAAGAAATCAGACAAAAGGTCTTACTTGTTTGAATTATATGTGCCATGGTCATTGCTATGTTTCAAAAAAAACAAGAAGCTTCCTGAGATAATCAGAAATTCATTATGGGATTTTCTTTCTGAAGTGGTACTAAAGTTAAATACCAATTTTCTGGAATGTAAACTTCAATCTCAAAGTGTGTGAAGCAGTGAACTGAATATTTATGCTATAGAATTTTTTGTTTTAGGGGCTGGAATTTGCTCACTTAAACATATATTAACTGTTAATCTGACTCATCACTATGTAAACTGTATAGACTTATTTCTTTACCAAAAAAAATTATTCAGGCCCTGGATCTAGTTTATCTCTATGCCAATTTCACAATGCATAATAAATAAAGAAAGCTCTTTAGCCAACTCAAACATAAATATAATGAGAAGTCTGGTGTTTCTGAAAACATACCAACCATCCTTTTACCACACATGATTCTCACAGATCCAAGTTTCTGAAAAACACTGCTGAAGTTTCAGTTTACGTGGCCTCTCCATAAAGATTTTTTTTAAATCTTACAGATTTCATTTATTTTTTAATTTTTCAACTGAAAAAATAGTGGATATATCCTCTATTTTGCCATGATTTGAATTTCCCAAACATTGGAAGTGATTTGAAATTGTCCCTTTATTATTTTTTCCACTTCAGCAATATTTTCCCCTTTGCTCTTAAGGAAGATGTTTTAAGGTCATTTCCCATTTCATGACTTGTAATGCTTTTGAGAGTAGATATCAAAGAAAAATTATATGATCAAAAGGCAAAAGTCCCCCTTCCCTGAAAGAGGACTGTTCTCTGTATGATTCCATCATTATGTGTCCAAAATAAAATCACTATTCACCAAGAAGCAGGACCAAGTGATGGTCAAATTATTAGGGAAACTGGTACAAGGAAGCACCAACCTGCTAATTATGGATACACCTATCAAGAGGGACTCTGAATTTGGAGGGCTTGGGAGATGTGTAGCAAGGTCACCTGTGCTGCAGTGACCAGCTGAGATGCCAGCTTCCCCCACGCTGGTGGACAGGTTTCTTGCTCTGTTTATATCCATTAGGTGGATGGTTACATGAATGATGGGTTAGTCAACTGGAAATAGTCTCTAAAAATAAATAAAAACCAGTTGCATTTCTAACACCTCAGCTCTTTAGCAGAGAAAAATTTATTTCACCATTGTTTCTAGAATCAGTAGAATGTTCAGATATCTTTGATATACTTTGTGCATTTAAGATTAAGAGCAATGATATCATTATTTCAATTTGTTATACACTTAATATTCTACATACTTTGCATTTATTTTCTCAATTTCTTAATCCCTCTAGTAATATGAGTATTGCTATTCCTATTTTACTAGGAGATAAGCTTTCACATGGAACAAATGGCTAATCCAGGATCTAAACCCCCCCAGTCTGTTGAATCCAAAGCCCTAACCCTCACCAGGACCTCTGACACTTGCCAGATATCAAACCAAGCAGGAGACAAGAGCATCAGATGAGGGAGGGGGCACTCAGCCCAAACAGCCTTGGAATAGTCAGTCACAGTACCATAGTCCATGAAGTCACCCCCAAGTATCTGCCACCAGACTGCATTTCCACTAGTTGACTATAGCTTTTTCAGTTTCCATAGCACTTGCTCTAAGAAATCTCTTTAAATGCAGATTCCCATGAGCAGGTTGGAATCTTGTGCAATCTGTATTCTCTGAGAAACAGGTAGTATAAGGAATTAGAAGTGCAAAATTTTTATTGGGGGGTAAACTTCAGGCAGCCATGAGGGGATCATAATATGAAAGGGGAATAGGAAGAAATAAGAGGAAATAAACAGTGGACTCCTCAAAGTTCATGAGCCCTGTTCCATGATTAAAGGATAACTGACTCATATAGAAGGGGCCCTAAAAAAAAATAAGGTTTCATGTATCTCTGATGCAGATAATCATAAAGTATATAATCACTAGTTTTGAGATAAACAGAAGGTCTGGGTATTTGCAAGCCAGTAAAACATTTTCAAGTCTTGAAGATTAGTGTTCCTTAAGATTTTGGATGAATGCCATTCGGAAAATGTTTCCTTTATGAAGGTGTCATTACAATAATGAATGTTTTGCAATTGAGAAAGTGGTGTAATATTTGGAATGTTCAGCCAAAGGGAAAAAGATTAGTAACTACTTCTAATGACTTCTTGAGAACATGAGACTTTTAGTTCCTTGAGGTTTTTTTTTCCTACCCTAAAGTCAAATGAAGGGTAGAATAAGGAAAAATTGAGAAGTGAATCGGCTTGGTCATAATAATTGCAAAAGTACTTCAAGTATACATCAGTTTGTGTTTTTAAAGTACTTTAGTCCCCCCCTCTCTTTCTTGGGGTGCGGGTTGGGTGGTCAAGTACTTGCCCAGCAGCTTGTGCAGGAAGTCCCCAGGCTCCCCCACATCTGCTTAAAGCAGCCACCATGGGTGACAGGGAGGGCAGTGGGTGGTGGGGAGGGCAGTGGGTGGCAGTGGCTGGTCTCTTCTGGTTCGCCCCACTTTAATCCATCCACACCAGGACTAAGAAAAATACTAATGATCATCTGCAGTCACAGAAGAAGGAAAGGAATAAAGGCTGGACACACACATTTCCTGGGCAGAACCAAAATACGCACCAGGCAACCATCAGACACTGGACTGTTACACCAATTTTAGTGCTGCCATAGCACAGAACTACATTTACTATACCACCAGGAGGCTGGAAGCCAAATTTCTGGCTCAGATATGCCTTCAAAGAGAGCAGCACAACATCCCCACCCTGCCTTTTCCACAAGGTGGAAGACCACAAAATGGGGCAGCGGCCCCTCAGAAGAGCTGCAAATAAAGAGAATGGCAACTTGTTGGACCAACCAGCTATAGATGTATGCTCCCATGGAGGAACTTCTCTATGGACAATGGCTGTGAGCCTGGTGCCCTAAGTCAGAGACTGGAACTGCAAGTGATGAAGCAGCGAAATGCAACAGAACACTGAATGTATAAGACAAACAGGAAGGAGCAGCAAGTACTGATAGACTGCACAATGCTTGGACTGGCTGCCTGAGGCAAAGACAAGACTGGAAAACTAAGCCACACAGACAACGGTGTCCCAGGGACACAGATACCTAGGAAAAGGACATAAGTCTAAAAAAAAAAAAAAAAAAAGAAGAAGAGAAACTGAAGGATTAAACATGGACCAACACACAAAAATAGAGGAATCCAGGTGACCAGAGGGGCAACCAGGGGGAAGGTGGGGCACATCTAAGGGGATCAACAAATATCCAAAGATGAACAATGTACAAAATCAAAAATAAATAAATTTAAAAAAAAACAAAATAAAGTACTTTAATGCACATTATCTTTATGTTATACACTACTCTGGTGTATATTTATAACTAAATAAAGCATGATTAAGGCTAGTTAGCTGTGATAATCCCCAAGGAAGAGATGAGGAAACAGAACCATATGTAGCTTCATCTTAAGCAGCACCACCCTTTCGATACATGTCCAAACCTATCTCCTTCTTCCCGTCTTGTTTTCCTTCCTTCCTTCCAAAAAGCATTGACTAATTTGACATCATGATATTATAAAATAATAGTAAAATATATGTTTTGTTCTTCTTCTCTGTCTCCTAAAACAGCCCCAGAACAATACAGGTAAATGGAGAAGGAGGAAATCTTAGAACTTTCGTTATATTTCTTTGACCTTCACCCACACTTCCTAAAATTGTTCTTGTTTCATAAAGATGAAAGGGGTTTCTTCTTATATTCATTAGAATCTTCTTTTGACCTCACCTTGTTTATGTTAATATCTTAACTTTCAGAAAGCCCCGAAAATGGAATGATTTCCCGGCAGAATGACCCATGTGACCAGGGGGGTAGAACTTTCAGTGTCCCTCGCTCCCTACCCATAAAGAGGGGAGAGGGGTTAGAGTTAATTTAACCACTTGTGCCAATGACTTGGTCAATCCTGCCTGCACAAGGAAGCCTCCATAAAAATACTTTGTGACTTGGAGTTTCTCGGCTGGTGAATACTTCAAAATTTTGGGTGGTTCAAATACCTAGAGAGGTCACAGATTCATGCTTCCTGCACACTTTGTCCTGTGATAGGTATGAGGGAAAAAACCACATATTTGGCATCAGAATTAGCATTAGAGAAATAGTTATCTTTCTAGTCATGTACTATACAAGGCACTGAATCTGATAAATACTTTCTTGTAATCTGTGCTTTGAGAGATGGAATGATGGTTCAGGACAGGGGTCCTGTTAGACTCCTACAAACTCTTCGACATTGGGGCAGTAAATTAAATTTTGTGTGCCTCTCTGGCATGATGGCAGTAAAGAAATCAAGTTCACTTCCCCAGATACTCACAACTGAATTGCAGCAAAACAAAGTAAAAAATCTTCTCACATATGATCACAGCACACACTAAGAGCAATAGTCTGGTTGAGCAAAATGGAGTAGGGAAAATTTTAAGTGAACTTTACTTGCATTGATAATGGGGCCATACAAGTGACGATGAGAGGGAGGAGCAACTGCTGAGTGGAACACCCTCTGGCTATTGATTCAGATAATAACACCAAGTCCTCTGAGACCCAGCACTGCACTGGATTTGGGGGGGGGGGGTGCAGAGTGAAGACTACTGACTTGGATATAGGTTTTAGGACAGGTAGATCTAAATCAACAGGAAGAAGCAGGTCAGAAGATCTGGGTATCCTTATAGAAGAAGCTATCGTAGTTTAACAATAAAAATGTACTCAGTTAATAAATAGCAGTGTATATGAATAGATAATTGACCAAAGAATATATCCAAAAGACACATTAATAAAAATAATATATTAAAATGCATGAAATAAAGCATGCAACATTGTAGGATGCATTCTTTATTCAAATATTCATAATCGGTCTAATAGGAGAGATACAAATTAAAATCATGAGATATCATCTCACACCACTAAGAAAGGCACAACAAGTGTTGGAGAGGATGTTATGTGGAGAAAAAGGAATCTTACTACACTCTTGATTGGAATGTAACAACTCTTATGGCAAACAATCTGATTTTACTTTAAAATACTAAAAATAGATATTTTGTACAACCAAGAGAATCCCCCTCTTGGGCCATATATCCAAAAATATGAAACCCTCAACACACAAAAACTATGTGTCCCACAAATTCATAGTAGCATTATTTATAATAGCTAGGTTAAGGAAGCAGCCTAAATGTCCATCGACAGACAATTGCTTCAAGATGATGTGGAATATCCACATTCACATGAAGTGTTATATAACCATAAAAAAGACTGGACTGCAGCCATTTTCACAAAATGGAGGAAATTTGAGGGAATCTTTGCAATGAAGTAGTCAGGATAATAAAAAACAAATACTGGTCATTTACATTACAGACAACATGATAATGTAAAAACACTTTCAAAAAAAACAGTGGGCATTGATAAACATCCTGAGAGATCAGAGTTGAAGAAAAAGTGAAGGACAAGAGTGGTGGGGGAAAAAATTGCATGTCTCTGTTTTCTCACTAGTAAAATAACACCTCCCTCAAGAGGCTGTTAGTAGTATTAAGTGAGTTAGTATTTGTAAAGTCCCTGGCACTCATTAAACATTATTTAAGTGTATGTTTAATAAATAAATGATCTGGGTTAGCTCAACATTCCTTTGTGAGAAAAGAATTGCTCTTTATTTCTTATTGCTCAGCAACTTATTCACACAACTAATAATTAATCTCCAAATACATGAGAGTGAGACATTTGCTTTCTACCATGAAGAAGAAATTCCATAAATGAAGGGGTTTATATGAACCAAATGCATATCCCCAAGTATCTCTTACAAGGTTGGAATCTAATGTCTACATAAGGAATAAAAACTACCACCTGTGTAGGATGCATCCTTTATTTCAAATCCCAGGGACTTGAATATCTACATTTTAGATATGGAATGATTCCCAGAGGCCAGATTTTTAAGATTATTGCATCGATTTCTTAAGTTTATGAATTTGTGAGTTGATGGGAATATTTTACAGTGTGCTACTAATTCTTCTCAACAACTGGGAGAGAGGAATAGTTACTTGTGGTTTCTTCTACTAAGATCAGGAGGTCACAGCATGACTTTTTTCTTTTGTCCTTACAAGGAAATCTTCAAAACTTTGTTCAGACAGGCAACCAAAAATAGTGACAAGGAGAAAGGATTGCCAAAGATTTGTCCTTTTTCTCCACCCCTTTTATTTCATTTGTAGTAAAATCTTAAATCTTTAGGTGTGGTTTTGCATGTACCTCTCACCAGCACTGTTTATTTCTAGTGAAAATTCACATAACATTGATTCCATAGCTCTCAGGATACCTTATGTTTAAATATCTACAGTGGTCACTACTCCTTTCTGTTCATTTATATCTAGCAATAATTTTATAGAAAGTCATACTCATTGTTGAGTCTCTGGCAAATTTCATAAGATTTCTATTGTCAGAGAAAAGGCAGGAGGTAAAGTATCATGAACTCTGGGGGCAGAAGACACTGGTTCAAGTTGTGGCTCTCTCACTGGCTTTGAACCTCAAGTAAGTCATCTGCCTATTTTCCCTCTTAGAAATGTGAGTGATAATATTGATTATCACAGGCTTCATGCCAGCAGAGCACAAGGGAAGAATAAAAAGAGGTTTGTATATCTGGTGACGGGAGAGTCAATAAACAGACCCCAGACTATGTAGCTTCCAATTTCTTATATGTGAGATGGTTTTACTTACTATTCCTTAGTTTTGGGGAGGGGGAGTTCCCCAATTAGTTTTGGGGAGGGGAAGTTCCCCAATTAGTTTTGAGGAGGGGGAGTTCCCCAATTATTTGCAGCTGAACCTAATTTTCACTGGAAAATATCACTTTATAACATCAGTTTCAAGCACAAGTTTGGATCTCTTACCCCAAATAAAATATGGAGAGGCAAAAATCAGGACCCTGGGGAGGACCCAAACATAGCATAGTCAGAACCACAAGAGACAAGATGGTGAGACTAACTATTGTGATGACCTGTCACAGAGCTCTATCCACAGCATCTCTGGAGGCTGGAAAACCAAACCCCTGGTCCAGGGATGTGTGCAATGTGAGTGATGTGCCTTCCTTTTCCAAGGCTTCCTTGGATCTTGTTAGGTTGACTGTAGCATGAGCACTCTGAATTCAGGGACACATTTGTGGTGTTTAATGAATGCCCGTGAATGATGCCATGTTCATTTAGCATTTTACGTTGTCTTACAGCCAACATTAATTGGGCATTGCTTGCAGGCCTTAAATATCAGGGAAAGATACTCATTGAGAAAAGATGAATAAGACTCAGACTCACAGGAACAGAAGTGCAAACGAATCATTATAATTCAACATTATTTATGCCAGAAAAGAGCTTGGAGAAAATGTTAAGAGTAAGAGGCTACAGATTTATCCTTGGAAAGTTAAAACAGTCTTCACAGAAGAAGCAGCCATCTACTTAGCTCTTAAAGGAGGAAAGTCAGGTGGGTGAGGGAGACTTTCACATGCGTTCTGTTAATAGCTCCTCATAACCTCTAGCCAAGCAGCTATTGTACCTCCACTTTCCATGAAGAACTGGAGCAAAATGAGTCAGAATCTTGTCCCGGCTGTAGAGAAAAGTGAGGTAGACTCAGAACTGAAGTTCTGACTCCTAATCTAGATCACTTTCGGCCACCTCAAGGTCCCCTAAGAACTGTCAGTCACAGGAGTTCAGCCCTGAAGGATATCAGGTGTTTCTTATTTTCTCAGTTAAAATAAGTCAACCAACCCAATTCATTTAATTTATTGCATTTTCCCCTTCCAGTTTTCATAATTCTCTCATTTATGAGGCCAGAATTCTCAGTAATTCCCCTTCCAGGAATCTTCCCTAAGGAAATAATCAGAAAGGCAGACATAAATTTATGCACAAAAACTTTCCTCGCAGAGCTATTTATAAGAGCAGAAAATAGAAAAAAACCTAAATTTCCAACCAAAACATACTAGTGGTCAGGCCCCAAATATTTTTCAATATATTTTAATGACATTTTTAAATGCTTGTAATTAATGACAGTTTTTAAAAAGGATGAAGACTTACAATCTCAATTTTCTTGAGTATTTATGCCAATATATGCAAAGAAAAAAAGAGAAGTGCTCTTAGCAAGATGTTTACACAGGCCATTTTGGTGCTATTTGTATTTTCTATGTTTCCACTGTGTGTATTTTGTCATCAGAAAAAAAAATAAATATGGTTTCATAAAATGCCAAAGTCAGCAAGGGGGCAATGAAACAATAGGCTGGACTCCTATATTAGTCAGAGCTCTCCAGAGAAACAGAAACAATAGTTTAATAATAATCAGAGAGAGAGAGGGAGACAGAGACTTATGTTGAGGAATCAGCTTAAGCAATTGGAAGGACTAGTAAGTCCAAACATAAGGCGTTAGGCCTACAGGCTAGAGACCAGGACTACAGGCTAGAGGCCTACAGGTAGAGTCCAAAGGCAGCTTGTTGGCAGAATTTCATGCTGTTTTTCTATTAGAGCCTTCAACTGATTGGGTGAGGCCATTTACATTAGGAGGACAATCTGGTTTGTCTAATCAAAGTCTACTGATGCAAATGTTACTTTCATCTAAATAATTCTTTCACAAAAACTTCTAGAACAATGCTTAAGTATCTGAATAATGGAGTCTCATCAACACATTCAGTTAATCATCACCACTCCCTAACCAGCTAGGATTTCTTGCCAGTAGACCCAAGGGTTTGAAGGCACAGGTTCTCTCTCCTCCATCTCACTATTGCTCATCATAGGTCTGGTTCCTGGTAGATGGTCCACCAGCATTGGAATGAGAGTGCAGGTGAGTGAAGGTGTGAACTGCTAAGATGATGGTCAACAATAGCACAAAATTATGAACTCAGAAGGTGGCAAATCTAGAGTCAAGGGCCCTTAGGTACAGGTTCTAGATACCACAATCACCCTGAACTCTACCCCATATACCTTTTATGACCTACCAAAACCTTGCCCTCAGATCAGAGATTACCAAGGACTCATAGTCCATGGCATGGTGCTCTGGCATTAGCAATACTCAATAGGAGGTGAGTCTCACAAGAGTAGAGATGTGGACCCTCTGCCTGAATAAATAAAGGGCATCCTCTGGATGGCCTCCCTAGCCTTGGTTCAGCAGAAGGCTCTGGGTGCAGCTCTTCATTCTCAATGCAGCCTGGTGGTAGCGTCTGCCATTCAGACCTGCATGAGCTTCTCCAATCATCACAGAGCTTCACATGGGCTCAATTCCTCAGAGGTTCTTGTTTTCCTGCTTATATCAAGGCTGCATCACTAGAATCTTTCCTGAAGCCATATAGTTCCATATCCCCTGATGTGCTGTCCCAAGCTACTCTGGAGCTTCAGAGGCCCCCTCTGAGAACCCCATCACTCAGACACCCTGGAATAGTAAAGGCATATCAGTGATTATGACCACCAGAGCTCAAAAACCAGGAAATTTAGGAGTTACAGAAAGTCATTTCGAAGAAGAAACAACAAATGTTTGATTTTCCTATGCAGTGGAAGAAATCTTCTATTCAATCTTGTCATAATTATCTTGTAATTGTGCAAAAAGTATTTTTTAATAAAAAAAACTACTCTGAAAAATAAGCTCTAGGATATCACAGGGAAATTCAGACACAAGAACTCTTATTGAGAGAAGAGTATTTTTCCATTTAAGGATGGGAAAGGAGCATGGTTGGGTCGATCAACCCACCACATGAGCTTGCCCCTTTGAAAACACAGAAATGTTGGCATACTATCTGGGTGGGTGGTTGTTAACTTTGTGTACAGCAGGTGAGAAGCATACCTGGTAGGCAGGAGTCCCAAAAAACCAAATCTACAGCCCTCTACAGCCCTAAAAAATATGGGCTGTAGATATTGTGTGATGTGAATAACATTACCCCATTTATAGGGTACTTAACCAAGCAGGCACTGTTCCAAGTCTCTTGCACAGATAATCTCATTGAGTCTTCACAAGGTCCCTATGAAACAACTATAAGAGTTCTCCTAGTTTATAACTCAGGAATCTGACACCTAGAGAGATGACATGATTTGATTTGCCCAGAACAATCCACTTGTAAGTGATGGCACTGGGACTTGATGCCAGTAGTTTGAGTCTATAACAGCCACCCTATGTGTTTCTGTGACACAAACACACATGCACACACATTCATGCACACACACATGCACCCACATATGCATGCACAGATTTCTTGGCAATGCTAAAGTCAAATACCTTTTCTTTTTTCCTCTTACACAAAAATGACAGACATACTTTCTTGTCTTCTCAATCCTACCCTGGAGCTACCTCACCCCAGCCTTCTCCAGTTACAAATCTAAACAGCTAAATAGTTCTGGTCTTGACCTTCCCTTCCTTACGTTCTTTGCCATGAAAACTCCAAACCAAGATGCTACCAGACACTGGGATGGGTAGAATGCTAAGCCCATCAGGTGTCTGCTAGTGGACACCTGCTTCTTTGGTCTTGGTAGATATGATGCTGTGAGGACAGGCAGAAGAAGTCTGGGTCGGAGTGCTGGAGACTCCATTCCAACTTCCAACCAGGACAGGGTTTTTCATCTTTACACTGAAGAAACTGGTCTTGGTGACCTCTAATGCCAACAAGTTGTATCATAGCTCTTTCCCTGTTGCAGGTCAGATATAATTCCTTTTGTAACCACCATGTTTTCCTTGGAAGTAGTCTATATTTTGGTAGGAATGAGGCAGGAGCTTTATTTCAGGAAGCCAACCATTAATACACAATCAAGACGGTGGCTTTTGGGGAAGAGGGGAGCAAGGTGTGAATACTCAACAGCAAATGCATCTTTGCCAAATCTTATAGGCTCAAATTTATTTCTTAATTCAGAGCAACTTGTTCTTCTTCCTCTCCTTTTGGGATATTTATAGAAGAGAATGTTAGGATTACTCATGATCATTCAGAGAACATAAAAATGGCCCGAGCCTAAATGACTAACGTTTTCAAATTAATGTGTTTCCTGGAATCCAGCTTTGAGAAAGGTAAATATTTGCTGTGTATGCATGTTGTGCATTATGCAGCACTAGGAAAAGTGCCAAAGAACAAAAATGACTCTGGAAGGCAGAAGGTACCCAGAAGCATGGAGAAAGCTGAGCAGAGCCAATAGACCGAGTATAATTAGGAGAACCACTCTTCAGACCTAAGGGACTGCTGGTTTCACTTTCATGCACCACCTGGGTCTTCAGGTCTTTGGAATTTGCTGATCCTTCCTTGCTGGGCAGAATTGATGCAATAAATCGAATCCCGCGGCCCAGGCGGGAACCCTGGCGTTAGGAGCTCCCTTGCCAGCAGGGAGCGAGGGGCGTCCGGGCCCACCTGGGTGAGTTCCCCCGTGGGGGAATGGGGTGGAGGGCGGTTCCCCACCCGCCAGTAAGTGGCTGCGGCCACTTCCAAGCCGGCCTGGGCGGCACCGTGAAGCCCCCAGTCCCCGGAAGCCGGGGCGCATGGATGGCCGAGCGGCCCCAGGACCTACCGGCGCAAGCTGGGGCGGGGGCGGGGGTGAGTGGGGCCCCCTCCATCTCTCTTTTACTCCAGCTAAACTTCAGAGCAACCAGAATAGATGCAACAGCTACCGCAACATAGAACGGGTGAGGGACCTGGCAAAAGTCCAGCCCACAGACCGGATCTGGACTCAGCAGATGAACAACCAAGTGAACCAGTATAAGTAAGACAGAAAAACAACCATAGAGACACGATGTCACCAGGCGCACTTCTACACTGTCCGCGCCAAAACCCGGGACTTTAACTTGGAGATATATTCAAGGACAGCAACACACCCTCCCCTCATCAAGGGAGAGGAGAGGATGACCAAAGAGGGGATAATGGGCCCCACACCAAAACTGCCAAAGGAAGCAGAGGAGATAACCTTCAAAGGCCACTCGCAGAAGCCTGAAGTCATGGGCCGGGCACGGTGGCTCGTGCCTGTAAGCTTCAGCCTATGAAGCGGCCGGGGCTAGGGATCGCAGTTCGAGTCCAGCCTGGGGCCCGTAGCAAGACTTAGTTCCAAACAATAGCTGGGCGTGGTGGCGCGCGCCTGTAATCCCGGCTACCTGGGAAGCTGAGACTGGGAATTGCCTGAGTCTGTGGTATCCTGGGCAACGACAGCCTGCGGTCCCACGGACAAATATAGCAAGACCTAGTCTCAAAGCCTGAACTCAGAGAAATTTCTTGACCAACACTGGCAGGAGGCAAGACCCCCAAAGCCCGACACCAGAGACATAAGGAAAAGCAGCAAAGCAATGGCGATGGGGTTGGATTAGAGAGGACGGCCTGCAGCAAGAAAACATGGACAGAACACAAACGAATATAATCTGGCCACCCAACGCAAACTTAAGACTGAAAATCTAACAGCAAGGTACACCTGGACCCAACAACGCAGTCCCTCACCCAAAGAAAAGACACTAACATAGGAAAGAGACTAATGGACTCAGCACAGCTAATAAATAACAAAGAGTGGGGTGTGAGAGAATGGAGGGAGCACCGGAGGGAGGAAGGAGGGGGAAAATTATATAACAGAGAGGTTGTAACCCAAAGAACAAAATAAAATTGTTAATAATAAAAAAAAGAAGCTAAAAATATTTAAATAATAAAAAACCAAAAACAAATGATAAAGAAAAGTTTTAGAATATAAGAAGAAATAGTCATTACCGGAAAGGGGAGGGTAAGAGGAATGGGTAAATCTGGCAAAATTGGTGAACTGTTTGGTGGGCTGAAAACTATATTTCTGGTGGCAAATATAATGTAGTATATATAGATGTTGATTTATACAGCTATATACCTATATGAATTATAAGTCTACATTATGTCAATAAAAAAAGACCCCACTAAGAAAATAAGTATTCACACATTTGAGAAAATTCATGCAAGATTTACATTAAAATTTTTTTGAGTATAATAAAGAGTTCCTAAAAAGTAATAGCTTTTTTGTTTAGCACTATCTTCTTTCTCAAATTAATCTTTCTTGAA
>PVHY01015395.1:0-36088 GCA_004024945.1 Uropsilus gracilis
CAACAGCTGAGGGACTTCCTGAGAGGTTCACAGGTGACCTGGGTTCCTTTGTTGAACAAGCCTTAGTCAAAGTACTAGCCACAATTGCTGTTTCAGACAGAAAAGACTTTCTAGAATATTTTTGGGAGCAGAGATACTAGCTTGTATTTGTGTAAAGCACTCAGGAGATCACCTGGAACCTAGATTCACCGAAGCCACTGATAAAGCCCCACCCGAGTGTGGTTGAGGCTGTTCCCATACTGAGTTGCAAAACATCAGGTTTGCAAGCAGGGACCATATATAAAGCACTGCAAGACACTAGGCTGCGAACAGAGGTCGCTACCTGGGCGATACTTCAGAAGCAGGTCCCAGATTGAGCGTCTTGAGTAGGGGTCCACCCCAGAGGTGGGCTCATCCAGAACCACCACCTTGGCATCTCCCACAAAGGCAATGGCAACAGACAGCTTCCTCTGCATGCCACCTGGAGGTAGGAAGCAGGGAGGTCACGAGGGCTCTGAGGGACAGGACGGGACCTAAGAGGGTACCTTAAATCCAGCATTGGCTTGATGCTGCTGCCTAGATTTATAAAATGTACAAAAATGTAGTGGTGCGCAGTGCAGAAAAGGCACTCGGTTTCTTGGACGAAACATTTTAATTCCAACACATAAATGCCCGCGAGAGCACAGGCCAGGCTGTTGCAAGACAGCGCCCCCTATGGGCCACCCAGCGGAGCGCCCTCCTGAGCTGCTAGAACAACTTCAGGAGCTGTCCTGTTAGTCTCCCTGAGGCTGCCCTCTGGAGCCCTGTCTTTCCTCAGTACCAAGCACCTGATAGATCTTGGGCCACTTCGTTCCTCGCGTGGTGGAGGCCCGCGTCCTCCAACATGGCTTCCATCTCCAGTTGCGCCTCCTCCCAGGACTTGCCTTTCAGCTGCGCGTAGAACACCATGTGCTCAGCCACGGTGAGGCTGTGGGGATGGGGAGGGGCAGAGACCAGGGCTCAACAACCCCACAACTAGCAGCTGGTCTTACAGAAACATCAAGGCATGAATGTGGAGGCTTCGAATCGAGATCTTCCCTGCGGTGTCTATCAGACAAACATGGGAGCAAAGACATATACCCTGCCAAAATATTTAATGAGCTGGGACTGCTTAGCGAGCATATTTATACAATGGTATGGTTCGTAAACATTAAGTTACTTCATAGAAGAATACTTAATAACGTGAGAAGTTGTCAATGATATCTTAGGTTTTCAAAAAAGGCGACCGCATTTTTAAATAGTGGCTGGTTGCAAAATTATATGTCTAATTTTGCTCTCCTTTATAATTTTAGAGCATGCACATGCATCTATGCAAAATTTTCATAGAGGAAGTTTTGAAAAGTTATATACCAAGGTGCTAACAGTGGTTATCTCTGGGTGATGAATTATAGGTGATGTATACTTTCTTGTTTTAATCTTTATTTCCTTCCTTTCTTCCCTACTTCCTTTCTTCAGATAAGAAACAAAAGTTGTGAAGAAAAGCCATTGGAATGCCTCCTGAAAAGTCAGTTTTTCAATGACTGGCTTAAGAGGGGACAGGAACATGGTTCTGTGGTCCCTGAAAGGAGAACTTCGGGGTGAGCAAGTGACCCTCACATAGGCTCCTATCAAAGAGAAGGAAGCGCTGCTGTCTGAGGGGAGACCTCACCTCTGAGTGGCCAAAGATACAGTCCCAGGTTCTGAGGAACACCTCTCATCATGAACAGGACAAGGTCCATGAGTAGGGGACACTGACCAAGTGTATCCTGCCCCCCAGAACTGGCAGCCCCGAGCTGGGCTCTGGGGAAATGTTGTTGGGGGAAGGTGATGATAGGAGCTGGGGAGGGTTTCAATTTCCGTTCTACTCACTGGTGAAACAGGATGTTGTGCTGGGGACACATGCCGAGGCTCTTACGGATGGCATCCAAGCTGGTCTCGATGTCCTTTCCCCTGATGAGGATGGTCCCTGATGTCGCTGGCAACAGACCTGTCAGGATGGACCTGGCAGGTGGGAAGCAAGTGGCAGCCCAGGTGGGCTTGGGAGCACCTTGGGATGGCAGCCCCAGCCCAGGGTAGTTGAGGACCCTCATGAAGATTCCTGCCCCTGCCTTCTAGCTGCAGGGCTTCCTCCTAGTGTGTGGATCTAGGTTCTGAGGCTAGGACATATCTGCCTTCCTAATCTGCCTGCACTTAGTTCCCAGTGCACCTGGGTGGGTGCTGATGTGTCTTCTGGATCCCCAGTGCACAATGTTCATCTGCGGTCAAAGCCCCCCCCCCCCCACTTGCTCAATCATCACAGGCCTTGTCATTGTGAGGGCTCAAGGAAAGATATCCAGTGCATGGGTCACGCTTTACCTGAGGGCCATCACAAAGCACAGGGCAGATCTTAGGGATGGTTAAGAAGCCCAGGCCTTCCTATTTATGGATTAATTTGCCTGATACAGTAATTGCCACCAATCACATCATCTTTGGATCCAAAATATAAAATGTTCAATAGCAACATTGCAATGCACTTCTTGTTGTAAAATGAGAAAAAGATGACTCCTACCTCATGGGGATTGTGGTGAGGCTTAAGTGAGTTAATTAGGAAGCACTTAGGACAGTTCAGCATAAACTAAGGCTCAAGAGTATTACTGCTGTTTTTATTAAACATTGTGTTTAACAAAACTTCCATTTCAAAGTCAATGAAATGTGTTCGCCTTTGAGGAGCCCTGGGTTCCTGGATGGAAACTTGGACTCTTTGGCCATATTAGTCAACAAAGAAAGAAATCCAATGGGGCTGGTACTGCCCCGCCCAGCTGTCTACACCATGTGAACTTGTACTTAGGAGATGAAATCTCTGTTCATCAGCCACTAGAGGGAAACAGAACCAAATGGAATGGCACCAGCCCCACATTCCATTCGCACTAAACCGCCCTCAGAGAACATTCCAGCACAGGGTGTACACGGCTGTTCCTTCCTGGGGCTCGACGAGAAGCCAAAGGACTTGAAATCCGCATATCATGAGAGTTTCCTGCACCCCTGATGCCACTTGGGGAGCCTAGCACTCCTCCTCAGCAGATGGCGCCTGTATTCCTTAGAAAAGCCTGGAAGCTTCCAGAGTTGAACCTTCATCTTCCCTGAATTTGACTTTAATTGCAGGTTCTTATTCCATACAACCTTCCTAGAGACCATATCCTTTTTACTTTCTCTGGAACTTCCACCAATCCTCCCAAGGAGGAAAAGGATTCCTACTTGGAACTCTCCAAGTAGGAAAAGGAATGCTCTGTGAAAATAAGTAGTATTCTCCCCTAAGAGCAGGTGATGCCGACGGCCATGACTCTATCACACTGTCTGTGATAGTAACACCAAAGAGACTGGGTGGGGGATGGGCTGACAGTGTGAGAGATAAGAGACTGTCCTGGCAGGATTTGGCTCTTGCCTTCATGGACAATTACACCTTGATGGCCTTGGGAAAGTCACTTCAGTACCCTGGATGTCCATGTCCCTGGCACACAAAGGGGAATAAACTTGTTCTACCTGCCTCCTACTTCTTGTGTGGATCAGATAAAATAATTTGGATATGAGAACTCTGAATTCTACAGTGTGGTTTATACATTCTTGGGACACAAATATAATAATGGTGTGTCACTAATTCAATATGAAGGAGTGGGCTGCAACTAGTAGGGCAAGACTAGAACCTAAATCTGCAGGCTTGGCCTGCAGCTAGTAGGGGAAGACTAGAACCTAAATCTGCAGGCTTGAATGGCAGTTCAGCCTCTTGGCCCAGACTCACAAGGTGGTGGTTTTCCCTGCTCCGTTGTGACCAAGGAAAGCAGTAATCTGGTTCTCATAGAAGGTAATGTTTAGGCGGTCCACAGCTGGCCTGCCATAGGGCTCAAAAATCTTTACTAGATTCTTCACACACACCCCAGGAATGGAACCTGGAAGCTCACGCTCAAAGAAGGAATCTAGGAGAAAACAAAAGAATATGAGAGAAAGATGCTTTAATAGACCAATCTGGAGTCTCTTTCTTCAGTCCATTGTCTTCTGTAGCCCTGACCTCAGCTATGACTGTTAGAAAGCCCACTACAGAATAAAAATGGTGATAACAGAATCTAATGTTTATTGATCAGCTTCTATGTGCTTGGGATTGTCTTGGGGGTTTTATATAGATCACCCCTACTTGACCCTATAACAGCTCTGGTGGGTGGTGGGAGGGGTGATAGTAGATAGTATTATGTGCATGTCTAGAGATGAGGAAACTTAAGACATCAAGTGTTCAATCAAGGTCTCATGGCTTACAAGTTGCGAAGCTGGGATCAACACACCTACACTCACTATCTATGTGGAATATGAGTCTTAGGCTCCATCCTCAATTCCAGGTACTCATTTCCCACTGTCTTTGGGGCATTTTCTTATGCTTTTCTAGCAAACCAGGTTCTTCCTCTTCTTCCCCAAACAATATTTTCCTTTAGATTCTCCCAAGTCCATTTCTGGGACAGCCTTTCTCTAGAAGACATTGGCTCAAATCTTGGACTCAACTTTGATGAAAGTTGCTCCTCGGAACTCCAGAGTTCCTTCAACTAACTGGGTGGGGCCATTGACACTTCTTTCTCACTGTCCCTCAACCTCAACTCCTCTACTTTTCTACTCCTTTCTCCTGGTCTCCAATCACCCCTGCCTGAGTTCACTCTCCATAGCTCTGTTAAGTTGTTATCTTCAAAATGTAGCTCACTTAGTCCCCCTTATAAACATCCTAAGGCTGCTTATATCACTGCCTCCTGGCCTTGCCTGGAACTGAGGTGGGACCAGCCTACAAAATCCTGGTTTGGCTTTGGAACTCCACCTTGAGAGAAGGTCTTCCTAGAGACTCTGTTAACTACAGACTGGCTCTCTGAGAGGTCTCCAGTCACCGACCTCAGCTTTATGAAATGGTACCTGGGCTGGAGGCATGGAGGGCGAACCCTGTCAGACACATGTCAGGCAGAGCCAGAGACCAGGCTGCCTCTGTCAGCCTGAGTGAAGATCACAGAGCTTTTCAGCATCCACAGAGAAAGGCATATGCATAGCGAGGGGAGATGGGTTCAAGAAGGAACTGAAGGCGACTAAAACCAGGAGAACACTCTCAAGTCTAGACTGTTGGCTCAGGAATTATTAGGTAACTTCCATTGTCAGGAAAGGCAGCTGATGGCCTGAATGAATGGACTCCTAGATTTGTAAGGCATGAGTGGAGAGCACTTAGCTCCACTAGACCCGCTCCCGTGTGCACAGAAGCTTTTATTTTTGTCTTTCCTTATAGCTCATATCCGCTTGAAGTCCTAGTGACCCAAGTTATTGTTCTTGCTAAATCCTCGGAAGTCAGCACATTTCTGCAACTCACTTGGGATTTACCTAACAAGGGCACAAATGCACCACATACTTGGGATCTGCTTTCTCCAGGAAATATGTGTTAATGTCTGGCTGGACCATTCATTCTGCACACGTGCAGGTGAACCCTTGAGCAGCAATCAGATTTAACCCTGGTCTCTGAGGAGTCAGTTTCCGGGGTTACACGTCACCTGAACCCCAGGCTATTTTGTTCTGATCCTTTGCAGTGTTCCACTCCCCTGCTCTCCTCTACTGAGATTTTTACCATTCCTTCCATTTGGGCATTCCAGGTCCTCCTCCAGTTCTTCAGTTACAGGCTCAGTCTTCTCCAAGGTCCTTTCTTCTCTGGTTGAACACCCTGTACCAACGAGAAGCCAGGGTTATTCACCTGGTGGAGCTGAGAGTAGCAAGGCAGGGAAGGAGGGGAGAAGGGAGGGCAGCAGTTTTCTATCATAATTGGAAAACACGGTTCCCTCAGAAGGCCAGCTCAGCATTCCCAGAGACCAGCCCAAGCCCAGGCTGCCAGCTCTGACCTCCAGGACTGAGGAGTTCTCTGAAAAGTGGCTGGTGGTGCCTCCCAGCTGGATGGGTTGTGCAATCTTCGCTAAACCCAGAGGGAGTTTTGTAACAGGAGTTTTACCTCACCCTCTTAATATGTCAGGAGGGGCCCACAATGTCCAAACTCGTGATTAAAAGCCAGAAAGCTAACAAAGCCAGGGCTGAATTTGAAATGGGCTAATTTTTCTGGAGCTCAGTAATAGACTTTTCACTCCAATCCAAAACATATCAAAGTCAAGGTGAACCTTGAGAAAAAGTCCATGCTAGGTGATATGACAAGCAGCCAGCTCAAATTACAGACTGAGAAATGGCTTACCTGAGAAAGCCACCTCTGTGGACATTCAGATATTGGGGGATTAATAGCAGAGTGAAGCCTGGTGGAGGTATAGGCCTGTACAAATTGTTAAGTGTGGTATAAACACACATATCTCCAAGTTACATGCATGTGTGCATGCATGCACACACACATAGATGCATTTTTTTGTAAGCTTGGCCTTTAGTTTAAAAGGATATCAGAACATCCTGGAAGGGGAAGAGAAGGAGAAGAGTGATCCAACAAGAGAGGAGAGAGAGGCAGGAGGAAACGGACGATGTCAGGCATCTCAAGGTTTTGCCTCAAGTGCACACATGTGAGCAGGGTGAGGCTGGCCGAGCAGCGACCAATCAGATCTCTCTATCCATATGCCACACACTTGCAAGATGTCTGATGGGGCAGCAAGTCACAGGGATTCATGACTTCCAGCACTTCCTTTTCTTTCTTTCTTTTTTTTTTTTGAGACTAGGTCTCACTATTTTTGTGGAACAGCAGGCTCACATTGCCTGGGGTACCACAGACTAAAGCAATTCCCAGCTTCAGCTTCCCAGGTCGCTGGGATTAGAGGCACGCACCACCAGGCCCAGCTATATATTTTTGGAACTAGTTCTTGCTACGTGCCTCCAACGGGACTTGAACTGCCATCCTTGGCCCTGGTCGCGGCTTCCTAGGCTGCCGCTTACAGGCATGTGCCAACATGCCCAGCCCCAGCACTAATATTTTGCTTCCTGAAGGATTTATTTTAATTGAGGCAACATTGTTTACAATAATGTTTAGATATTTCCCTGTATAATATAGGAACATGATTGACCTTATCTAATATAGGGAAATAGATTTGCGCTTCCTAAGATGTACATCACCACACCACACCCATCACCCAAGAACCTACAGTTCTTTTCCATAAAATAACAGGGAGGAATATTCTTCCAAACTGTTTAGTCACTGGAGTGAATTCCTTGCCAAGAAATCTGTGTCCTGGCGACCAATGAGTCCTTGAACAGGACCTCGGATATCTCTTGGGCTCCATTTCTACATCTGTGCAAGGGTGGGGGAGTTGAGGACAGTCCACTCTTCTCTAATTTTTAAGAACTTTCAGAATCTGTTTCAGTCTAGCCTGTGGGACAGGTGAGACATATTTGGCTTCTGTCAGCAATAGTATAGGTTATTCATTTTTGAAATATTTTTTTGAGTAAGAGTATCTGCTGAAATTGCAGAGGAACCAAAAAAGCTCACAAATCCTGACAGTCATTGAAGTTAGAAACATTCCAGGACTTACACAGAAAAATCCCATTTACAACAGACTGTAACTCGATGATTGTAGAAACCTAAATGTTTATAGATTGACAAGGCAGACCCACCAACCTAATGGAAAACTACTGAGCTGTCCAAGGGCTATTTGCTTGAACCATGAGAAAGAAAGAAACCCACCCAGAGCCTTTTAAAGGTCCTAAGCTAATCCCCTAGAGAAAACAAACATGTACTTCTGTACTTAAAAGACAAATCCTGGCCCATGCCCAGTAACAAGAAGTAAAGAGCAGGTAGATGAGGAACAAACAGATTGGAACATATTTCCTTTGCTTTGCCTCCAGAACCTCACAGTTCCAGGGAAGACTTCAGTCCTCACTCCTGATTTTTTTTGCTCTCTTTTACTTCATAAAAAGAATCTGTGGTTTTCTATGTCTGGAACTCTACCTCAGCCTCCTGTCTGGTTCAGTAAGAAAGTTAAATTTCATCTAAGATGCAGTCTGGGAGAATGTCCTTTAGCACTCTTCCTAGCCACAGAGAAGATTAAAAATAGGAGAGTCTGTGCATTTTTGCTTTAAAGATCACAGCTCTGCCCCAGCCTCTGGCTGAGTCTTTACTTTGGGAGAATGGATTGATTCGTATTTTCAAAAGTAGACAGGAATCAAAAAACAGCATAGAGGCTATAGAAGACAAATGCAAAGATCCCTTTGTGGGTCTCTCAGTCTCTTTGCTTTAAACTGAAAATTTGCAAAATACTTGCACCCTGAAGTGGGTTGGTCTTCTTCAATGAGGGTGATTTAGCCAATGACACAAGGTGTGCTGGACACAGGGTTTTTCAGTGCTTAGCCAATCACCCTGGTCCAATAACACCAAATGTGGGCCAGGCTGTGAGAGCTGTGGTCTCCAGGCTGTGCAGAGCCTGCAGGAGGCAGCTAAGATATCAGGAATCATACACTTGGGTGTAAGAGCCACCTCTACAGTCCACACATTCCATGCATAGCCAAAGGAAGTAATTTCAAATATGAAGCATTTTAAAAACAAAATAAGATAACTCACCTTCACCACCAAGCCAATAGGACTCTTGCAGAAGGAAGTACCATGGAAGTGGGGTTCCATAGTTCCCTAAAAATAGACACGTAAATAAAGAGAAAAAGCCTAAGTGGTCCTGCCCTACCACATTTTGATAAGGTCTAGAATTTATCTAATGGAATCTCAGATTGTAACTGTAGGTATTTATAGTCCATAAACCATTACACAGCCAGCTATCTACAGACTCAACTGGGCCATTCTTTCCAAAATTCTTAAATTCAAAAAGTCATGTTTTGGGGATGGAATCAGTAATGCTAAGACTGATGATCTTAATTGGCCTTAGTTTTCCAAGGAGACATTTCTTTCAAGAATTAAATCATGTTCTTTTCAAGAGTTACCGCCTAACACTAACAAGGATGAATGTTAGGTGCTTTCTGTTCCAGGCACTATTGTACTAAGTCCTTCCTGGACTTTAACTCATTGACTTCTCAAAGCAGCCTCAGACACAGGTGGTTTTAGTATTCTTGGGCATAAGGAAACCGAGGCACACAGAGCTAAGATCAGCTGCCAAGGTCACAGTGAATTAAATAGAGATGTGGGAATTCCATTGACCATGGAATTAAGCCATGGTAGTAAGCCATGGACAATCTGGCTTACTACCACTGATGGTAACCACCTTGGTAACCACTCTTGGACACATCTGAATTTTAAGAAAAAGACCCCTAAATTTCTAACCTGCTTCTATTAGAAAACTCTCCTCCTTTGAAGACACTTTCTTTGCTTATTTATTAGATATCCTTTTTCACCATCATAGCTAGACTGTAAGCTGCTCAAGCATTTTTTTCCCTGTCACTGTTTTCCCAGACCCCGGTGCTGCTAAGCCTAAGAGGTACTGATCAGTTACTGAACAAATAAAAGTTTTAACTTCACTAATTTGTGCACTGAGCTGTGCACAAATCTAGTGATCATGCCCAAGTAATTTTAAACTTACTACATCTCTTTCCAATGACTCAATAAGAAGGAAAAAAACCTGCAGCTGAACAAGGGCACATATATTGTTCCAAGTGTCTGTTATGGGATGGGTTATGTCCTTCTTGCAACCCTCTCTGAGAAGTGTATCTTGAGGTCATATCCTTGATCTTTACCCCCCTCCCCCAGCTCCTGGCACAAAGACCCTAAAACCCTTGCAGTTTCCTGAGTAATAAACCTTACTCATCACACCTGAGTTATGCTAATGAGGTGACTCAGGGTCTGGGTCTTTAGGTGGCTTCCTGACCAGGCCAGTCACCGGAAAAACTAAACACATCAAGAGAGAATGAGAGGAGGCTGGAGGTTGGGTTACTAAAACCCTTGAACATGAGATTCAGAGAACATCTAGGCTGGAGAACACAGCAAGGTGCTGGAAGGGCAGAGACCTGGAGGGGGCGTGCATCTCTTCCATCTGGCTGTTTATGAGCTGTACTCTTTTGTAAAAGGATGGAATTGTTAAGTAGAACACTTTCCTGGGTTCTGTGAGTTCTAGTGAATTAGGATTACTGAACCTGAGAGGGGGTTGTGAGAACCCCCGAATCTAGGATCAGCTGGACCAGTGAGGGTAGCCTGTGTAGCATTTCTGATTGGGGAACAGTCTTGTGGAACCAAGTCTGTGGGGAGGGCACATATTCTGGGTAGTTCCTGTCAGAATTCAGCCAATCTGTGGGTGGCCATCTGGAGAATTGGTTGGTGTTAGGGAAAAAAAATGACACAATCACTATGGGACATGATATCAGAAAGAAAGACATCAGAGTTCTATCTAACCCTGGGTACCACAGCATGTGGCATTGCTTGTAGATGGGATGAGATAAGAGGAGATCAGGTTACAATGGCATAGGTGGGTCTCTACTCCAATAAGACTGGTGACCTTAGAAGAGGGGGACTGTGAGAAGGCAGACACACTCAGGGAGAATGACAGTGATACAGAGGACTGGAGTGAGGAGTCTCCAATCCAAGCAAAGAAAACACCAAAAACTGAAAAACCACAAGAAACTAGAAAGAGGCCCAAGAGGATCCATCCTCCCCTATAAAAGATTACAGAGAGAGTGATTTTGCCAATATCTTGATTTTGGACTGTGACAGTACATTTCTGCTGTTTTACTTGAGTTTGTGGCCCTTTGTTATGGCAGCCGTAGAAACTAAGAGAGTCACACAGCTAGATCCAAAGCCAGATCTCCTGACTCAGCCTAGCAACCTTTCTCCTGTTCCAGGGCTGTTGTCGACACATTTCTGCTGAAGAAAGGCTGCCCTGAAATGACCTGAAAGCTGGAGTTCATCCCTCCCCACTCCTAGGACCTGGCCCAGCCTCACTCTCCCAACCTGCTCCTGGCCAGGGAATGGAAAGCCAGGTCACAGCTGCCATAGCACAAAGTAACCATACTTTGGCTTGAAGACCATTCACATAGAGCCGAGACTTCTCTAGCTGTTGGGAAACACTAATTTGAAGGAAAAAATCTGACTTCTACAAAGGAAATGCTAAACTGTGCAAATAACTGCTTTTGATTTAGGAATAAATATTTAGATATTTTTATTCTGAAAAGATGCTACTTGCAAAGTAATAATTGAGTAGAGATTGGAACAAAGAGAGGAAGCAAGTTTGCAGGTGTGTGTGTGTGTGTGTGTGTGAGAGAGAGAGAGAGAGAGAGAGAGAGGAGAGAACATGTCCCAACCAGTGAACAGGTACAAAGTTCCTGAGGAAGAAATATTGACAGTAAGTAAGGAGGCCAATGTGGCTGGCGCAAAACAACATGGGGAGAAGGGAAGGACACAAGATGTGGAAGATAGCTGGGGGTCAATAATGAAACATCATGTAGGTCAGGATTGGGACACTGGATTTCACTCTGAACAAAAAGGAAAGGCATTGGAGGGTTTTGTTTTTGTTTTTTTTGGAGGCTAGGTCTTGCTATGTTGCCTGGGGTAGCACAGACTCAAGCAATCCCCAGCCTCAGTCTCCCAGGTAGCTGGGATTACAGGTGCTTGCCACAGGGCCCAGCTGCATTTTTTTTTCAAAACCAGGTCTCGCTGTGTTGCCCGGAATATTCTCGAACCTGCAAACTCAAGCGATCCTCAGCCTCTTGCCTCCTAGCGCTTGGACAACAGGCACATGCCACCAAGCCCCGCTTACTGGAGGGATTTGAACAGAGAGTTTGACACTATCTGACCTAGATTCCAAAAGAATCTCTGAATACAATATGAGAACAGACTGGTAGGAGAAGATGGTGGAAGAAGGAGGCCTTAACTGGGAAAGTTGAGGCAAAGAGAGTGATAAGGGTCAGATCCTACATCAGTTTTTAAAGTAGAGTCAACTGCATTAACTGGTGGATATTTGGCTCATGGATTTAAAGCTCAAATGCTGAGAGCCCAAATTCAAAGAGAGGCGAATGAATCAGCTTTAAATCAGATAGAAGAGAAGGGTTCAGAGCTCAAGAATCAATTACTTTTACCCTATGGAAGGAGAACCTTACCTGGAAACACCTGATCCAGGTACCAGGCAAGCAGACCATACAGAGCTGCATCAAGGAGCATCATCTTCATGGACATCAGGAAGCTGAATTCATCCCCTTCCATAGGACTGTTCCCAATATTATTCCACTGTAGCCCCAGGCCTTGCTCCTCAAAGCGAACCAGGTATTCAGTGCCAAACCCAAATGCCACAGGAGACAGTAGGCTCTGGGGCAAAGAGCAAGAGTGTCTTATATGCAACCCAACGGCAACCAGATATCCATACTTTAAGCAGAAAAGCCAAACAAAACAAGGTCCACATGGAATCCAGGTATAAGGCCACCAAAGATCTTCCCACTGGAAGATTATTCTGGAACTGTCTCTCTGATTTCAAGGATCCCTACTAGTATCCACCAATCACTGTCACTTATTCAATGAAACATACTCCAGGAAATGAGCAAGAAAACGCCATACTCAATATCACACTGACGGAAAGGAGGTCCTCATGTTTACCTTCCTATCTTTTCCCCTCTGTCCACCTCTTTTTCAATTTTTAGAAATTTAATTTTTATTTTGTAATTTTCAGACAATACTGGTAATGTTTCTATGGTTGTCATCCCTCTTAGGTTTGGTTCTCCCTTCTGGATTGTACCCCTCATCCCCTATCTATGCCCCCTTTCGCCCTCTGGTGACTCCAACTCCTCACGTTGCAAGTCATTGGTACATGTTTGGTCCACTGGCCTTTTTTTTTTCTGGAACTATGTCTTTTTTCTTGGGTGTGGACTTGCACTCCTGGACAGCAACAGATGAGGCTGCTTAGATCTCTAGGAGTAGCTGAGGCAGATAGTCAGGCTGAGCATGTCAGGAACTTGTAGGGAAAATACGCCATGCACTTGTCCAGGATCCTTTCTGATATCTGTCACATGTTGCTGGTTCTGTGCCATACAGTTCTGATATCTTGGTTTGGGAGCCCAACTCCCAGCTGCTGGCAGTGGAGGCATTCCCTGCTGGGGACAGACTTGCCCAGGTGGTTGGTCCAGCTCCTTTCCTCATTTGTATTAGCAGTTCTGCCATAGGGTCACAGCCACATCTCTGTGGCTTTCTCCCCCCATTGAGAGTGACTACCTTTTTCTTAAGAGCACAGTCCTTGATAGGACAAAGAAACAGAATTGTGCAGCTTTATGAGAATTCCATTAGACGTAGTGACACTCATCAGTGTTCCAGGGCAGGCACGAAGCTAGGTAGGAGATGGCCCCTAGTCCTGCTGAGGTCTCACAGCCCCTTCCATTTCGTTGACTATTGCTTTTCCTGTCTCTAGACCGCAGATGATCATTTTCTTTTCTTAGGTCCTCTGCGGAGAGAACAAGTCAACCCAACAAGCATGCAGAAGGAAGTCTGAAGAGGAAGTCCCCCAGTCAAGTCTCCACAGGTGGTTCCCCTATGGCAGCAAGCACTTGAGCACATGCAGAGGATGGGCTGTTCCCATTTTCTCTGCTTAGATGCCTCCCTGCAGGACTCAGGGAGATTTCAGAGTGCCTCTGCAGAAGAAAGGGGTTCCTGAGCTGCAAGTTCACATAAATCACTAAAACATTTCAGTCCAGTTTATTGGGTCTTTCCTTCCAAGATGACCAGGAAAAGATGGAGTAATGATCATGTCCCAAATTTTAGGCTCTCTGCACCCCTGTGCAACCTCTTTGCTGTACCAACTGTGCTGGATGCATCAAGGATAGGCTATTAAGAAGTTCACCATGGGAAATACAGTGGAGGCTGCAGTCTCAATGCCTGTGTGCTTTCCAAGTTGTATGTGCAACAACAAGAGCACGTGAGTTGTACCACTGATAGCCAGGCAACCAGGATCCCTGCTCAAGAAGCCAAGAAACATACTCCACACTGCTTAGACTGCCAGTGCTGCCCACCCCTCCCCCCAAGTCCATTCAAAAGGAGTTAAGTTTTAAGACCTGAAGCTAAACTGTCCCCTGGGGAAAAATAAAATGGAAATCATAATTCCAAAAAAAAAAAGAAAGGAAATTTCAGGTCAGCTGTGGTCCATGGTCACCAGGAATATAGCTTCATGGTGTACTCTCATGCCTGTGAAGCTAGCTGTGGCCAAGGAGCCCTGGCCTCCACCCAGTGAGACAGGACAAGGGCTCTGGCACAGATGGAGGCAGAGGATTTCTTATGAATAGCCCATTGTGATCATGTTGGAGAACAGGGTGCTATAAATGGCAACCATTTCTCATTTAACACCAATGCCCTGGTTCTGATACTAAGTTTGAGTCATGAGAACCATTTAGACCTTTGATCTTTCCCAATGAGAGGGAGGTGGTAGCCCCCTCACATAGTAAGTGTGGACGGGGAGATTGTGCAGGGCAAGGAAACTGAATCCTATGGGGCTTGGAAGCTGTTTGGCCTGGTTTAGGAAAGGATAAAAATGGCTGCCTTGTAAACAGTGAGAAAGACAGTGCTGTTAACTTGGTAATCATGAACTAAGAGGGTTTGTAGGCATCAGGTCAGTTCTGTAATCCTCTCCTGGAAAGAGCCTGGTGTAAAATTGGCTCATTTTTGCACACCTTTGCACGTGCAGTAGTATAAGCATGTGAAGGTGTCCAAAGGAGACACCCCAAGGTTCTCACGATCTGTCTCCTCAAAATTCTCCAGTGTGCCCAGTATTTTGAGCTGAGAGCTATGAAATCCCTTGAGGCTTCAGTGCTTGCCTTTCTTTATCACCCCCTCATCAAAAAAGAGATCATCACTTTTAAGTTTCCATCCTTTTTGTAATCAGCCAAGTGATCACTGGTCCCCCCTTTAGGATCTAGGAGAATATAATCTGGGGGGTGTCATCCAGCTATATGTTTCTCTCTATCTAAGAAACTCATCTTTATTCTCAGAGTAAAGATGAAGTGCCTCCTTCTTGTCTTTCTTGTCTCCCCACCACACCTCACTTCCTTGATGTCCCTGGTCCCTAAATGGAGATAAATGACCATAAATAAAGAATAATTTATTATTTTTCAGAATTTATAACTATGCAAAGACACCAATCAAACATTATTAAATTTGGGCTTTTCCTCTCTAATTTAATTTATTATTCACTATTCTAATTGACTGTGTCAACCTTGGAAGAACCAGATGGGGTGGGGAAATTCCCCCCGTGGCCCCACATGTGATAAAGACACTTGTAGAGCTACCAGATTCAAGTTCTTTTGGAGGAAGATATAAACTTTTAGTTTGTCGAAATGACTTTCTGGACAGAACAGTTAGGGGGAAAGCTGCCTCCTTTCTGAGTCTTCTCAAATGCTACAGAAAGAGGGCAGAGTAAAATGAACCTAGCTGTCATCTTGTGCATACCCAAAGTGACCCATGAACTGGGTCACAATTCCTTTCTAGGCGCAAGTAAGGATTTGTGAGGAAGAACTATCCGGTGGCTCAGGATGAAGACTGCTCCCACTTCTACCCTGTACCTTGCAAACTCAGGTCCCCAAAGGGCAAAGTGCATGCCCTCAAGAGGTGGCCAGTCCTCCAAGACTGCTGCAGACCCCTCCAAAGAACAGAAGCACATGCCAGAGGAGGCCTACTGTCACCCACCACAGCTATCTTCAGCTCGGCCGTCATTTGGTCTTGCCAGGCGAAGCAGAGAATGTGGGGCAGGTAGAGGGTCAAATAGATGACACCGCTGCAGGCGGCTGCCAGGCTGGCCCTGGAGAAGAAGGTGCTGAGCAGGAAGCACTGCATGACGGTCGCAGTGGAGAAAGCCAACAGGAACAGGAAGAGGATGAATGGGTTGCTGTAATGGAGGATTCTTCCATGCTGAAATCAAAGTGGGCATCGAGTCAGTCATTTGCACTCATCCAGGTGGCAATGGCCTCAGGAGTAACCTCTGTGCAGTGGTTCTGGGTACGTAGAAGCCCTCTTCCCAAGGCATGTCTCCCACCAGCCTTTTTGGTATCTGAATGTTTACATTTAAGTTTAAATGTTTAAATGTTAAATCAACATTTAAATGCCATTTTCCTTGGGTAGGTAATACATTAGGTTGCCTTTCAGTATAGGAATTATTGATGGGAAGGGCACAGTGTGCAGAAATTAGCTGAGAGCAGGAAACACAGATCTGCATGGGGGTCTTTGAGCATCAAGAGCTGCAGGATAAACTGAGCAGATGAGGACAAGAAAAGGGAGGTGGGAGATATTTCACAATTTTGAGCATTTCCCCTGGGGCCTGGGCTTGACTCAATCATCTGTGCTTGTATTCTGAGATTTGTCACTGACAAATAGGGGGAAATATTAGTAATTAATCCACATCACCTGCAAGTAGATTAATCCTTCCTCCCCATTAATATCATGCCAATGCACTTCAGACTACCTGTGGGCAATACTCATGCCCTGCACATTAACTAGTGAGTCAATCACTTTGTAGAAAGTAGAACAACTAATTATTTTTAATAAGCGAGCTACTTCTCAATTATATTACAGAGCAAATTGAGCAGTGCCAATTTATTAGTCCTTGGCTCTCCTTTGTTACAGGAAACCTATGAGGAGTCTAACATTTTACACATAACTCTAAATACTTATAGCTCATCCTGTTCTTTTCTCAGGAACATAAAAGTACAAATAGGTTGATCTCTTGAATGGGCTCTGATCAACTGGTAGTGATATGCTTGCTACTTATCAGCTACTGTTTCCATTTCTCCTTCATTTGTGCTGTCTCTCCTGACAGGCACTAGTAAAACACAATGAAAGATGGAATAAGATAGGTGTGGCGAAGGAGGAGGGTTGGAGAGCCTTTCTTAATTAAAACAAGTTAGAGAAAATCCCCCCCCCCAAGTCAATATTAGGATTCAGAGCTCTTTATTTTTTTATATCAAGAAGCTCTTCACTTCACCCTGGACAAGTTTATACCTTTTCCATAATCACATACAACCCTGTAAAAGCCAAGTTCATGACTGATGGTGTGGTTTTTGGCTGGAAGGAATTTGATGGTTTGTTGCTATTTTCAGAAACATAAAGTCAGTTTCTTTTTCTAGGTCAAACAAACCCTGCAAACTTCTAGTGCTGTGTATTTTCTCATAGACTTAAGGCTAAGATGAAAGTCACTTGGCTGACCCAACAATCTCACTGGTGCTGGTTTCCTCTACTGGCCACTTTCATAACAACTGAACCTTCCCATTGTCCCAATTTCCAGTTTCTTTCCTGCATGGTTGAGATGGGAAGGAAGGACAAGGGAAAGATGGGAGAGTCATTCAAAAGAAAATCCTATTTTGGGGTGGAAAACTCTGTTTCCGTCATCACTGGAACAGTTTTCTGGTTCCCACAAAGAGAAACCCCATTGTGTAAGAAACTCGGTGAATATTCTTAAACTCATTGTCCCCCAAGCTTTGAAGTTCTAATGTCCATTCTTAGGAAGGCAGATTTCAGTGTTACTTTTGGTATTAAATTGAATAAATTCTCATGACCATTGTAAGATATCATGCATGTTTATGCATTAGCAAAAGTCAGATACTAATGCACTTGACTCCTTTATTGTTGATGACATAAAATAACTTGTTAGTGAGGAAAAGAGTTGACTGACGGCTATTAAGGAACAAGTTACTCCTAGAAGAAGACACGAAGCTCAGCTTCTCTCTGCATCTCAGTAGAGCTCTGGTATCTTTTGCAAATTCTAAGTCACTGGAGTGGGGTCAGGTTGCCTCGACTGACCTCTGTGTCACTGGTCATTTAGCTACAACACTAGCACAGGTTTGGCAATTTGAGAAACAAAACCCTGCAGATATCTCTGCAAAGAGAAGGAGCAGGATTTGGTTTAACAATACATATTGGTTAGGCAGGATATATGATGGAACATTCCTAAATCAGACAGATTGCTCAGTTTAATGTCTGAAGTTCAAATTCCATTAAAACAGTATTTTAAAACTACCTAAATTTATATACTTATCATTCAACATGCACAAGAGTGCATCCATTCTGGAAGAATGGAAAAGTGAAGGATTGCAGTGTATTGTGAAATTCTAAGTCTAACTTGAGGGAGCTGCAAGTTTGCAGAGGATAGACTGAGGCATTATTTTTGTAGCTATAAAACCTCCTTATCACTGAGAGAGGAGAAACTCCAAATCTCTCATCCTTTGAAACAGAAAGGTTTAGGGGATTTTGCAGTCAGCAGAATATTCTTTGACCATGAATGGCATGACTATGATAGTAATTAAAGTGTAGTCTAGGTCTCCTTCTGCAATACATTGAAAAGGTTGCCCACATCCCTTTCCCAACAGGAGGATGGGACAGCAATCCTAGGAAAACAATCCTTGTAATTTTTTCTTCAAAAGGGAGACCATTTACACATACTTCCTGTGTGGGACTTTGTTGACAGCAGTTTCTCCAGATATTCCATGGGATGGTACTGGGTAATCTAGACTGTGAAGTCACAGTCTAGATTGTGGGTAGATCTGGGTAGGAAGTGGAAGAAAAGAAGATATATGGCATCCTGGAGGTCAGGTGAGACTTGATCACTGTGTCTTCCACCTTGGCTGAAATGATTGGACAGCTACATGTCATCAAATCCAGGTACAAGTTCAAGAACAGAAGGAAAGGTGGAGAAACAAAGCTATGCATCTAACTTACCATGATGAATATCGTCAGGAGGAAAATGCTCATTGACATAATGGAGAAGCTGTCCAGAAACCAGGTACACCAAATCACTACATTAGAAACACCCTGATTTTTCAAGGTTTCCTTCAGTCTTAACTCTTTCTCTAAGACGATGCTCTTAACAGTCATGGAGACAGAGTAGATCCAGGACAACACCATGAAGACAGGGAAACAGCGGTTCAGGATGATCATAAAACTGAAATGAAAGGAGAGAAGCAGGATATTAGAATGCCCTGTAAATGGTAGTGGTGGAGTAAATGTTTATTGAATGGATATGTTGAAGACAAAATTGAGATGGAATGAAAGGCAGAGAAACTGCACTGGGAATTTAATGACTTGACTCTTTTAAGACATTGCATATTTTCTCTGAAGGACTACATTTTTTTAAAGCAAGATAGTATATTTTTGTTAACCTGGTGAATGCTCTATAAGTAAAATGTATAAATTAAATCATGCTGTGTATATAACACTGTGTAGATCTTCTCTGTAAGGTTTTATTGGAAGGGACTGTAGACTTGATGATGTGACTAGAATAGCTAGGTACATGCAAAGTGACACTGAATTCCAAGAGGGTAAATCACACAGGGAAATGGCGATGTTGAGACCAATAATTGGACTCCCCAAGGGAGTCTGCCAGTGTTCAAACTGGACTATCAAACCCCAGTTAAGCAGAAAGAGTCACAAAATAACTAGTCAGTGTGGCACCTTCAGAAAGCAACTGAACCATCAATAAATCAATTTTATTGATGAGTTCAGTGACCCACTGGACTCCACCAGTAACACATAGAGGTGGAATAGATTCATGGCTCTGTACCCCAGCAACCAGGATAAATCTGATATTCAGCAATGACTTTATTGTGAATTTTACATATGTAAATCCTGTGCTTGACATATTAGTAAAGTCATTGGGATTATTATCTATAGAAAATTATTGGGTATTGTCATGGGAAGGGCCCACTTGCCCTGTGCGAGCCTCTTATTCAAGATGGCCCCGGGGAAAGAAACCATGTAGTCATAAAGATTGCACTTCTGGGGTCGGCCACCAGAGGACTCTCTTTCATACTAAATGGCCTGAATTACTACTACCTCCTCATGCCTAGCTTACTTCCCCACCAGTCATACCCATCTGATCCTAAAAGTGGAGCTGGGCTTTTGTCTCTGGCTCCACTAGCCATCTCAGCTTATATCCCAACCCAAACTGACTGCAGAACGGTCACTGTTGCCTCTTTAGTCTTTCCTAGAGCAGAAGAGGGAGAACTGATTGGATTGAAGGGGTGAGAAAGAGTTTCCTGTGCCTATATTGGGCTCTGTTTTAATGTCTTGCCAACTAACAATTTGACTCCCTCTTTCTTCAGATGGTGTGTGTTGCTCTCCTCTTTGAATCTTGCAGACACATAAGTACACTACTGTGTGACCTTCTCAGGTTTTTCTAAGTGTTGATATCTAAGCCAATTATATAGAATTTCTGCCTTATCCACCATGGTAAATAAGCCCACCCAGCCTCCTCTTCCTCTCTGTACCTCTCTCTACCACTCCCCCAAATCCAAGTTCAGAAAATAGTAGGCTTCTTGCTTAGCTTACTACTGGCCAACAATTGTGCAGGCCTGGGGGAGGGGGTGGGCAGGGAAGAAGGGTTTGAGCTCATCCAACACATTCCTGTACCTTTTCATTCAGTGTACATCATGGGAATGTTAATTAGGAAAGGAGCTGCATTATTCCAAGGCTCCTAGGCACCCAACCTACTTGCATGCAGAGTCCTGATTTGCTAATTTGGCAATCATTGGACAAACACCCCGAGCAGACCCCTTCCACATACCAAACACACTACGCAGTGGAAATTTAAAAAGCTTCAAACCCTCCTCCAGTCCCACTTCCCTTGTTTTAATTTTCACCTTCCCTTTTGCACCCAGGCCAACTCCTTTCTCCCTGGCACTTAACAGACTGTGCCTGTGGTCCTGCCTGAAGCCTGGGAGAAGCAGGCTCCTCAGTAAGAGCATCGATCTTCCCAATCTGGTCCCAGTCACCAGGTGTCTCAGAATGGACTGAAGTCTGGGGAACACCCCCACCCAGCAATTAGCTGATCCAAGGGGGGTTGGGGACCTGGGGGGTGGGAAGTCTCCACTCACGAGTCATCCACGAAGCAGGGATAAGGCATTTGCTGGAGATAGATTCCAATAGGGACCTCGGTCTGAGCCTGACTCCTTGTGATCCCCTGTTCAATCATGTCCTGGAGATAGGCAAACCCTCCCCAGATGTATCGGAGATCTTCTATAGGATCAGCTCTGGGGCCGGAATCCCAGTACCTATGGAGACACCAGTTGGAAGGGTGAGGTGATATGGAATTCACTCTCCTGAAGCCTTGCCTCTAAATTTCCCCAAACCACTGGGCTCCATTTTGACCTCATGTTTAAGTCTCAGTTATGAATATTAGGCACATGTGATTTGGAACTGCTTTCATTTAAGGGATCTACTTTCGACATTACAAAATATCTTATTTCCTTTTAACTGAACTTTATTGATGTATAGATTGAATTCAGTCTCAGTCCCTGACTCTGTACTAAATGTAACTTCCCAGTGACTCTGGCACAATCTCTGCATGCAGACAATCCAATATCTGGAGGTTTCCATCTTTGAATTACCACATTTAGCCAGAGGCAAGTGCTGAGCTGAGGGGTGAAGACAGGGTAGCTGAGTTCTCCTAGTTCCAACAAACAGATCCAACCGGCTAATTTCATTCTTTGAAACTCATGTGTTTCTATCCTTTTTTGAGCAACACTCCTGCCCCCCCCAGGATGAGATAGGTGGTCTGAAACCATAGGCACCCCCTCTCCTTGCCTCACCTCCTTGGGGAAGCCCAGGGCACCCAGGGTTGCCTGAACATCACCTGTCTTTGATCTTATTGGTTTTCTCCACCACATCTATGTCCATCCGGATCTTGTACTTCACATGGGGTGGAAGGGAGCTGGTCCAGGGGTACATGTCAGGAAATACCACACCAGCCCAAAATCTGTTTTCCTCCAGCAGAGACAAGGCTCGTTGGGTGAGCTGAATTTCATCATCATAGCTTTCAAACTTGTTCAGGACCAAGCACTGCAGGTAATCAGAAAGATGGAGAGTATGAGGAACACCAACTGCAAGGACTCAACTGCCAAAAGAGGCAGAAGTCCAGGGCTGCTCCCCCAGGGGATGGGTCAAGTGCAAACAGACCTCTAGACTTTCTATTTGCTTAACTCTGGAGACTGGTGTCAAGTTTTCACTGTGTCTGGATTTAGGGTGAAAGGGGACTTGGAAACACTGACTTGTTCTCATTCCTGCAGACTCAGTGAGGGTCCCACCATCCATCCGGCTGTCCAAATATGCAAGTCATCAAAATGACAAAAATACAGTGCTCACTCCCCAGTGTGGGGAGTCCGGGGAGTGGGGTCACATCGAATACAGGCTGCTTTGAAGATCTGAAAGCCTACTGATAAAAGAGCAAGTGAGGGAGTGAGAGACAGAGACAGACAGGAGACAGAGACAGAGACAGAGACAGGGGGTGGGGGTGGGGGGGACTTCTCAGGAAACGCAGGATCATCAGCTGAAGAAAGAACAGGAGGAAGAGAGAATAACACAGAGCCAAAATGATTTGGTCATTTGGGCGGAGGAGGGATTTCCTAATGCCGTTTCTCTCACCCTGGAAGAGAAAAAATTTATTACCTACAAAAGAGAAAAATGAAGAATTTTTAAAGATTCAAGTAGTAAAGATTGTTTTTATAGATTGGTTAAAGCATTACTTTGGGTCTAGTTTTTCCTAAACTTCATATTCCTTAACACATTAGGGTTATTGTGTCAATGTCTCTTTCTAAGAATCAAATGCACCAGAGTTCAAATGGCCTTGTCTTATTTCTTCACCCAACACTTACCGAGAACCCACAGGATGCCAGAGCCTGTGTGGCTCCAGGGATACAAGGAGAAAAGATAAAATCTCTTCCTCGAAGAAACTCAAGACCTAGCAAGGGAGAGGCTCGAAGGAAGCCAACAACTGTAATGCAGAATGGTCAGGAACTGATGAATGAAAGCCCAGGGAAGTCTGTGAACCCAGCAGAGGGAAGTAGCTAGGTCTACCTGGAGGAGTACAGGAGGGCTGCCTGGAAAAAGAGATGACTGAGTAGGAGGAGGATGGGCAGGGTTTAGCTGCAGAGAGGACAGCTAGGGGAGATCAGCTCAGGTGCAGCAAATGACACATGGGGTGCCTGTGCCTGAGACCTGCGAGGAAAGAGCAGTGGTTTTCATCCTTGGCTGCACTTTAGAATCACCTGGTGGC
Organism: Uropsilus gracilis; assembly: GCA_004024945.1. Classification (NCBI taxonomy): domain Eukaryota; kingdom Metazoa; phylum Chordata; class Mammalia; order Eulipotyphla; family Talpidae; genus Uropsilus; species Uropsilus gracilis. The sequence goes on from PVHY01015395.1 coordinate 22,899, forward strand.
TTTAAAAAGACCTTGTATGCTAGTTCCAGTCTAAACAATGAAATCAAGTTCTCAAGAGGCAGGGCCAGGGCGTCAGCATTTGAGCAAATGCTCCCTGGGGTGCTTCCAGGTGCAGAGGAGCAAGTAGGTGAATAGAGAGGTGAGTGGTGAGAGGTGAGCATGAGGAAGGTGGATGGGGATCCATCTGGAGCCTGGAGGATGACCAACCAATGGACATGGTGCTTTTGCTACAACCAGGAGTATTCCAGTAAACTCTTAAAAAGTCATAGGGAGCCACTATAGGGTTTTGAGCAAGGAGGTCTTCTTTGTAGTTTCTTTTAGCTAGAGAACATTTACACACACACACACATACACACACACACACACTTCTTTTTTTTTTTGAGACTAGGTCTCGCTATTTTTGCCTGCCGAACTTCTGCAGGCTCACGTTGCCCCGGGTACCACGGATTCAAGCAATCCCCAGTCTCAACTTCCAGGTAGCTGGGATTACAGGCACGTGCCACCACACCCAACTATTTTTTTGGAACTAGGTCTTGCTATGTTGACCTGAGCAGGATTCGAACCACGATCCTTGGTTCCTGCCTTGGCTTCCTAGGCTGATGCTTACAGGCATGCACCACTGTGCCTGGCTCCACATACACACTTCTACCTATTCACTCACAGAATTTTGAACAGAAGGAGTCATAGCAGTCTTGTGGTCTGATGTCCCTGGTTTACCAGTGAAGGAATTCCCGCCAGAATGGGAACCATCCTTACTCAAGGTTAATTGAGGTCAGAAGCAGAATCTCAATCCATGACTTCAGATGTCAAAGCTGAAGGGTGGTGCTGTTCCCACATGCTGTTCTCAGAGTAAACCACACTCCAGCCACAAACAAGGGGCAACAGAATTCTTGAACAAGAGTTCTTTTGCCCCATCCAGGAGAGCAACACTGTCAAGCAGAACTTCTGGCAATGACGGAGATGTTATACGCCTGGGCTATTCAATATGGCAGCCATAACCACACAGGGCTATTGAGAAGTGGAAATATGGCTAGTGCATCTGAGATGGTTTTTTCACCTTATTTAACTTTAAATAGCCACATGTAGCTGCTGGTTATTGTTCTAGAGATAGTAATTTCCTGGAGGTGAGAGGGCCATGTCGTGTTCATTAGTCCCTTGAATAGTATTTTCTCACAGTAGAAACCTCATAAGCATGTATAAAATTGAATTTATTTAAATTTAGGAGTCCCACTCTGCAAGAAACATACCTTTATGACTGTGTATTTTGAACATTATTATGTACACCCAATTCAGATTTAAACTAGGGGAAATTAGTGAAAAGTAATATTTTGCTACCATCCTAATGAGAATATCATTCTCAATGAAGCAAAACAGCTAATAAAAATAAATACATTTTAATAACGTGACTTTCCAAGCTCACTAGCCTTGTTCTCTTTGAACTCGCTTTCATGTCCTGAAGGGAAATCTATACCAAAATAGGTGGCCGGTGTTTTCAGTGATATTGTTAAGTCCTGTGATGACGTGGGCTCCAGTCTGGCTATTTTATCAGGCAGCTGATTCATAGTCATATTTCCTGCTGTATCCCCCTAGATTGGTACCCTGATATTCTATGGAAAAACAAAACTTAAAAGGTTCTCGAACGTGCATCATCTGACCCATTTTCAAAGCTGGGTTATTGTCGCCATCTTGGAAAGCGGTACCACAGGGTATTGAAAAGACAAAGGGTCCCAAGAGCCATTTCCACTCTGCTGTTTCTCAGTGCCTCTGTTTTCCTGTTTTTTTTTCTGTAAAGCTAAGACCACCCACCTACCATAGATGGACCTTAAGAGTCACATGACTTGTTTGGAAAGGGCCGGCCAGTCTCTCAATAGATAGAAGCTGATGTTTATTAGAGACATAACGTGCCCCTAACTGCTCCAAAGGCTTTGTTTTGTTGACCCTGTGAGCCTCATAACCATCTTACAAGGTCTGCTAAAGTGATCACCTCCAATTCAGTATGAGGTTTTTAGAGGCAAAGTGACTTCCACTGGTGAGAGCCTGTTTTAACCACCTAGGATACTAAACTGTCTCACAAATAATGAGGGCTCAATAAATACCATTTTATTACTGCTTTTGCAATATATCTTGAAAGTCAACAGTCTAGTGGCTTTTAAGCCCCCGCCAGGTTACTGTTCATTCATGACAGTTGTTTATCCTGAGAGAAGGCCGTTATTTTCTTTAAATTACATGTCTGTGAACACAACTCATCCTAAGCTGTTCCACAGAAACTCCTTTGCTTAAAGTCATGCTATGGAGAGAAGTCAAAGCCTCCTACCTCTACCTGGGCAGTGGGGTGGGGTGACTTCTAACCCATTGCAATCACTAGCTGCTTGTTGGCCATCAAGTGAAAGCCAATTCTGTCCAGGAAGAGGTCCTAAGAAACCAATCTTGACTGTTATCCTTGAAAATTTCTTGAAGTCAAGCCAGAGCAATTGTGCCTGGGACATGAGTCAGACGTTCCTGGGTTGCTCTTTGAGATATGACATGCGATGTACCCTTACATCTCATGGGGAGGCCACCAGCCTCACAGTACGCAGCTTCACTCCATGCTGCCCTGCTGTGGACCTTGCCCTGGTCCCCGCTGCTAAAATCTGAACTAATGACCATGCATATTTGTGCAAGTGTGTAATGACTGTGCTTGGGAGGCAGAGATGAATGACCTGAGCTGAGATCATTGATTCTAACACCCTTGGTTTGGTTTGATAAGCTTGTAAGTTAAAACACAGTTGCTTCTAACTTGGTGGACACTATGTAGTCTATATCTAAAAGCCGTTTGGTTCTATCCAGAGAAAAACCCATTGATCATGGATGTTAGGGCAGAATGGAGGTAGACAAGAAGGGGCCAGTGTAAGGGGCTCAACATAAAGCTAGTACCATCATAGGGAAAAGACTCTTCTGTGACTAAAATGTCAGTGACTTATGACCTCAGAAGCAGATTCTGGGTAAACCTGGAAGCCAGACTTCAGAATGCAATGAGCAGGTTATAAAGCCCCACAAAAGCTGGGAGCAGCAAAGCAGGAAGAGGGGTTCCCTGTCCCCCTCCATCCCAAGTGCTGTAGCAAAAGCCAGAGTAAGGAAAGCCACCACCATTTGATGCTCACGTGAGTCCTGCAACTCCGAGTGGGTTGTTTTTCTGATTCTCAACAGGAAGCTGAGTTCACCCTGACGGAAGAGGCTCGAGCCCTCTCCAGGGCAGGCAGCTGTGTTCAAGACCTCTCAGAACTCAGTCATTTGTTTACACAGCTAAATCAAACACCACCTTGGGAGGAAAAGCTGCAGTAGCAGCAGGCTCCCTTCTTCAACTTCGACCTCTCCAACTCTAATTCAAACACATTAAGTAATAGATAAATTAAATTATCTATGAAGTGGAGATGCTATTCAGTGGAGGTAAAGAAAGAAAGAAAACTTCTCTTTCTGTTTGAACTTGATACTCAAAAGGGACTGGCACCCCGTGCTGACAGAGCAGCCAGGACGTGTCAGGGGTGATGTCTGCAGAGAGAGGGAGGGGCTGCATCCTTAGAGATGCTGGCTCTGTCATCCTACCTCTTGCATTTTTCACTTCCAAGCACAGGCTGAGAACAAAGCAGCTGCTGAACACCAATGGAGGCCTGAAGTGGTCCTGCTGGTGTTAATGTAGACACCTGGGGTTCCTTTTGAAAAATGCCAGTGGATGTGGGCAAATATCCCAGAATGAATTTCCTGGCAGATCTAGACAGTAACACTGAAGATTAATTTCCCACGACATGGAAAAAGTCCCTGGATAAAATAGCTTTGGGTGGTTGGAGTTAGTGGGATGGTGAGACAGAGGTTAAAGAGGCAGCCATAAATTTTATTGAACACATTGGGCACTGTGAACAAGTATCTGAGATGTTCAGCCACAAAGAGTGAGGAAATGCACCACAGTTGGAAAACAAAGGGACAGGAAATGCACAGTCATTCAAAAAAAAAATCCAGCTTTTAACATAGATAAAATAATGAATATTTAATATAGATAAAATAATGAAACCAATAAAAAGGCCAAGCTGGAGCACAGAGCCTCACCCTGGGACAAGCCTTCCTCATGACGCCTACTGGCCAACAGACCTAGGACATCCTAAACTGGCTGACAACTATGGGGGCCTGAAATTCTACAAGTTTTCCTGTTTAATCATCCCAACAACCCTGGAGGTGGGGGCTGCTACGTTCAAAATACTTATCCATCATCAGGACTGGAGACTGACCGATGATCACACGCCCTGGTGGCAAACTCCTGGTCCAGCATCACTGTGTACATCACACAAGCTGCAGCTTGTTCTCACCCTGGTTTTTCAGGCACTGAGACCATGATGTTGCACAAATCAGGTCAGTTGACCTTTCTAGCTCCCTCTCTGGACCCTCTTGATCCGCCCCCACCACCCACTGCCCAGATGCTCCAATCACTCCACTCTGCAGACTCTGCTGGTCTCGTGCTTGCCCTTCAGGTCTGACCTCAGCACTTTGCTTCTGCTCTGCTTTCTGTCAGAAATTGCCTATCTCGCCTAACTGGCAAATTTGACCCTTAGGACTCAACAGAAGTGTATTTTCATACAAACGGCCAACAGGCACATGAAAAAATGTTCAACTTCATTAGTAATCAGGAAAATGCAAATCAAAACCACAATGAGATACTACCTTACACCAGTAAGAATGGCCCACATTAAAAAAAATGGGTAATAGCAAGTGCTGGCGTGAATATGGAGAGAAAGGAACACTCTTACACCGCTTGTGGGAATGTTGACTGGTCCAGGCACTATGGAAAGCTGTGTGGAGGACCCTCAAACTAATAAAAATGGAACTACCATTTGACCCAGCAATTGCTCTTCCAGGAATCTACCCAAAGGAGACTTCAATACTTATACAAAGGGACACCTGTACTCAGATATTTACTGCAGCACTATTTATAATTTCAAGGACATGGGAACAACCCAAATGTCCCAAGACAGATGAATGGATGAAAAAGATGTGGTATATGTACACAATGGAATATTACTCATCAATTAAAAATGACAAATTTGATGAATTTATGATAGCATGGATGTATCCAGAAGAAATCATATTAGCAAAAATAAGTCAGAAAGAAAAAGACAGAAACCAAATGGTTTCACTAATAGCAAAAGGCCAGGAAGAAAAGTCCAAACAAGCTAGCAACCAAACTAAAGAACACAACTTGGGGTTGGGGGATGGAGGGAGTGGTTAGGGAGGGAAGGTGGTGGGTGATTCCCCAGGAATAAAAAGATGTGAAAAATATATATATATATATAAATTATTAAAAGAGAGAAGTTTATTTTCAGTTTTAATTTGGCCTTTATGGGTGACAGCTCTATGCCACTGCAACTCTACTGAGGTCAGCCAGGGAATCAAAAGATAAGTAAGCAGAATCAAGGGGTGGGGAAGCATATGGACAAATAGTTGTCAAGGCCTCTGATGGAAGAAATGGGGTGTATAGAACAAGGCCTGTGATGCTGGAGCTGAGTGCTGAGATGGGGAGATAGGCAAGGGGTACAGCCTGCATAGGATGGAGGGAGCATACCAGCTCCACAGAATGAGACAGCGGTAAAGGGGATATACCAGGCACTTCACCTTCTCAGCAAGGGTGAAGTGAAGCTTCACCTCAGTGAAGCTCACCTTCACTGAGCAGCCACAGGTGGTAGGCTGTGGCTAGACTCCTAAAAAAGTCCTTGGATAAAACAGCTTTGAACTGTTTGAGCTTCCTAAAAAAAGTATCACTTTTTAGGAAGACCTCATTAGAGCTGTGTGGGAGCTGAGCAGAAGCAGGAAAACACTAGAAGCTGGAGACCAACCAGTAGAGATGGTACAGGTCTCTGTGAACAGAGGGCATATGAGGCAAGGAGGGAGGGATTTCAGGGTTAATTTGGAGGAAGAATTGAGTGTTTGAAGGATTTGTGATATTTTGGATTTGGATGTGTGCAGCTTATTTCTATTCTAGCAGACTGAGCTATTGCTCCAGCAGTTCTTTGAGATACCACTACTCTAGTGATATTTAATGGCATGCTTTCCTCTTCCAGTAAAATATGAGGTCGTAGGGGCCAGGGATGAATTACATTTATTCAGATGAAAGTAATTTCATACATGCAAGTACACGGAAGTCTGAATGAGTTCACGCCTTTCGTTTCCTGTTCTAACTCTAGTTATTTTCAGAGAAGACCCAGTCAATCATGCCTATTGCCCTGAAGAAGAATAACCATTGTTTTCATCCAACTCACTATATCATTTACCCAAGTGATACATACTGAGAATATACTCATAGTATAGAACTTCCTCACTGGAGTCAGACAGAATTCTGGATCTTCTGCTTATCTGCAATGTTGGGTTAAATAAGTAAGCACACCCTTGAGACACAGTGACAACCATGCCTGCTGGCAGAAAGTCAAGAACATCAAGTGAGATGACATATAAAAGTGCCCAATATACATGGTTGAGTGCAAGTCCCTTCCCTCCACTATGGCCCCAGCCCCTCACCCCACACATGGTCCTTCCTCAGCTCCTTCAGTTTTTGAGATACCGAAAAGGCATAAAATAAGGTCACTGCCCCTGAGTTACTTATGCGGTCACTCTGACTCTTGGAATGAGACCGCTTCATGATATCGATTTCTGTACCTTTCCTTCCCCTATGCCAACTTCTCCCTTGACCTCCCAATGTATATCTGAAGTCAGTGAATCAACAAAAGAGCACAATGGGACAGCTATTCCAAAAGCATCCACACACCTGACTGCAAAGGCATTATGGGATCAGTAGCTTTATCTTCCTAATCCTGTTTTTTCTTAGGCTAGCTTGAAAAACATGCTTCCTGAGGGCATTCAGGTTGGGTGGTAGAGACATGCAGCCAGGTGCATACAAATACTGAGGAAAAGTAGTCCCCCAAACCCCACTACTGATACTTTACCCAGCCACTAATTGCCATATAAAAAAATAGTTAGGCATATACAGTGACTGTGTTGACAGATCTTAATGAATACATGTTTTTTCAAGATTTAGGGAAAGGTGGCTGTGACTGGTTAAAGTACAATTTTATGCTTTGACCAGAGGTAATTTCATATTAAAGTTTGGCTGAATTCAGTTTCCTGATACGAAATCCAAGACCTCAAATTCAAATATACTATGAAATTAAAATACACTGTGAACTCTAAATAGGATCCCATCTGTGCCAGGCCTGACCTTTTGCCAAACAAAGAATGGGTAACTGGAGAAATTATTTATTATTTTTTAATTGCGCTTTTCTCCAGAAATCAAATACATATAAGACAAACTTCTGATTATAAAGGCACATACAGATCATTCTAAAATAATTACCTATGTGAAGACTTGTTTGCTTTCAGTCTCCTTAGATTTAGAAAAAAGGGTGACCAGAAGGCCTGTAGAAAGGAATCTCCCCAACTGTTAGAGATATGAGTCTTCCCAAATGACAGTATCATCCCTTTCCTTAGTCCACTCCCCACCTTGGAACCACGAATTCATCCATTTCTTTCTTTATCCCACCATGTCTGAGGGATAAGGGCAAAGATGCTTATGACACCAATAATATTAAAAAGGCCCCTTATTGAAGAGATATCCCAGGAATGGAAGAAGTTCTAGAACCCTGGCCATCATCCATAGAAGTGCTAGGATGGAGCGAGAGCTATCCCCCGCCCCCACCCGGGAATCTCCTGCAAGAATAGTCTCGCAGTTCCAGTTCCAAGCCAGTTCACCAAGGTTAACATGAAGAGTAACGCCACAGTCCTTGGTTAATGTTTAAGCAACACTTTTGGATCTGAGAGAAAGGTACATTCCTCACTCTGTCTGTGGTTTAGGAGTAGACAGTCACGTGATCCTCAGCACTACCAGACCCTGACCATCTCTGCCACATGCCCATGGAAAGGAGGGCATGGACACTTCCACCCACAGATGAGGGAGGCCAGGGTAGTGTATTCACACAAAGTCCTGACCACACAACAGCACAACATCCGAGTGCTCCATGCATGTTCCCCTTTTGCCCATCAGGAAAACCCAGTGAGATCTGTTTTGTTTTCACCGGATTTTACAGCGAGGAAAACTGACTCTTCACAGGTAATACAACTTTCTCAGAGTGACACAACTCATTGGAAGCAGAGGTCCATTTTTCCCCAATGGACGGGTGAGAAGTTTCCACAAGCAGCAGCCTGATATCACACACGGTGTCCCAGCAAGGTCACTCCAGGAAAACAGGATTCTTTGTTCACTGGAATGTCCAGTCATGAAGGCCTCACCCAATCAGAGAGGAAGGGGATTTAGCCCTTAGCCCTTCTGTTAGCTGTAGGGAAAACCTATTGAATCATTCCATGTCCTATAAAGACAAAGGGTTTAAAGGTTTACTTCGTTCTTGAAACTTCTGCTTCTATTCAGTATCACACCAGGTTGTGCACTGACTTAGAGTGGCAAGACATTTCAAAGAGGGTTTTGCTTAATTTTCCTGAAAGAATTTATTTTGTGTTGGCATAAGCAAGGAAAGAGGCCCAGAGGCTGGCCCAGGAGGAAGCAGCACATGTCTGTGGTACAAGTCAGTAGAGGAGAATGTCCATTTGCCTCAAATAGCTCATGAAGGACATGCTTGCTGACTGCCCTGGGAGACCCTTGTAGCCCTGGGGGAGGGCTCCACATGGCCAGCCCATAAGATAGGATCTTTGAGGTCCCTTTAGATTTCCCAAAATAGGACAAAAAGCAGAAAAATCCAGGCCCAAAGGTAAAGAGTAGCTTCTTTTTCACTGGCTTTCCATCCCACTGCCTCCTCCTTGCAGTTCATCCCTCAAGAGTTGGAAGATCAGAAACCTCACCATAATCAAATACTGGGTTTCTGCCACCATCAAAACCCCTCTTAGGAACCTCAAGGGTGAGGAGAGGGGGCACTGACCTGTGGCCACTCAGCTTATGGGGTTGCATGTCATTTACCAGTAAGCTTTTCAGGGCTTTTAACCTTCCACCTTTGGCCTCTGTGACTAGTGCCTGTGCAATTGTGGTCTCCCTAGGGTTGTATTACACCTGGGTCTAATGGATGTGTGCATGTGAGAGTGGGCCTACCTGGACCTGGAAAAAGGAAAAAGGGTGGTATCAATCCCGAGGTGAGGGAGCACTAGGGGAGTGAGACAGCAAGAGACAGAAAGAATTGGTTGAGAGAGCTTGAGCAAACACCAGAGAGAGAAAGAGGCCAAAAAAGAGCCTGAAGATTCTTGGGGGTGGGCTGGGGTTCACCTGCTTCCTAGCACTCCTGGTCCTATGTCTGTGTAACTGCTAGAACCAATAAAGAACCTACCAAGAACCTGCTGTTTGTGCTGTTATTGGCAACAAGGATGGTTACACTATGCACAGCTACTGGGAAGTCTTGGTGACCAAGGAGGGATGTGATTGGCAGCTTCATCATCCCCAGAGGAGCTGCAGGGCCTGATTTCACTAATACTGCCCTGCCCCTCCTCCTAAGCAGTATTAGTTTGTCTGAATTTGTCTGGAAAGTTAATACGTGTTACCTGCTTCAGAGGTTAAGATATCAGTCTCTGGAGCCAGACTACCTGGGTTTAAACTCCCTACTCACCATGTCTCAGTTTCCACCTTTGTAAGATGGGGCTATTAATGGCCCATCTAAAAGGCTTGTTAGGAGAATGAACGGGCTCTGAGAGGCCAGGGAAGAAGAAGCTGCTGGAACAGGTTGGTGGGAAGATGATTCTAGAGAAGCCAGGAAGCAGACCTGTTGAGAAATACTTTGGAGACAGAGCAGACAAAGTTCAGTGCAGTTTTGAGAATTAAAATAACACAAAGAGGAAGATCCTCCCAGATCCAGGGGCTGCACTCCCCAAATCCTTAGCATCTCCAAGTGCTGAGTGTGACAAAGGTATCTCTTGTTATGTTAATGAGGTGACTGTTGGAAATCACCTGTGGAGGGGCACTGGTTACCAGGGAAACAAATTTAGTGATTAGAGGGTTATAATATTCAGTCCCACCCCTATCCTCCAGGGAGGGGAGGGATTCAGAGGTTGAATCAATCCCCAGTGCTGGTGAGATAATCAATCCTGGCTAGGTATTGAAGCTGCCATAAAACCCAAAGGGCAGGGCTCAGATTGCTTCCCAACTGGTTAACCTGTGAACACTTGGAGAGAATGATGCACTCAAAGAGCGCATGGAAGCTTTGTACCCATATACCTCATCTTATGCATCCTTCCCATTTTGTTGTTCCTGAGTTACAGCCCTTGATCATAAACTGGTGATCTGTAAGTCAAATATTTTTCTGAGTTCGGTGAAGTAATTGAACCCAAGGAGGACACAGTGGCAACCACCTGCTGAGAGAGTCTGTCGAAAGCACAGGTGACAACCAAGGTTCTTCGTGGTTGGCATCTGGAGTGGTCTGAGCCCTACACTGTGGGATCTGATCTTAGCTGCCGGTAGATAGTGTTAGAGTTGAGTTGAATTATAGGACACTCAGCTGATGTTGGAAACTCACTTGGTTGTGAGAGGAAGACTCTCACACTTGGAATTGGAGGCAGACTTGTCCTTGGTGATTGGATATGACAGAGAACATAGAGGGGACAGAAGGGCACAGGCACACCAGATCTAGATCCCGTCTGCTGCACCTAACACCTGGGAGGTGAGGGTATCTTATTTAACCTCTTAAAGTCTGGCTTCAGCATCTTCTGGGAGCTGTTGTAAGATTTAAAGAGTTAATGTAGGGACAGGCACTTAGCATGTAGTGGTGCCAAGTGACACTCAGGGATGGTTCCGCTGGAAGGTGAAGAAGAGAAAGAATTCAGGGTGACACTAAAATCTCTACTTGAGAATTTGGGAAAATTCTGGAGACAGTTGTCAGGACTGGAATGCTGGAGGAGGATAGGTTTTACAGGGAATATGGACACAAATTTGGTCTTGGATACCTGGAGTCTGATGGGCTGTAAAGCTTGAGGTGTTGATGCTAGCTGATGACAGTCACTGATGCAATGGCCAACTAGGGAAGGTGGGCTAACGAGGGAGGAAGAGCAGGCAAGGAGTCATCAGGGACTGTTAGGAGAAGGCAGAGTGAAGAGGGAACTATTGCACATGTAGACCAGCTAGTAGAAAATGGAAGTCAGCATTGTTTGGGGGTGGGTGGGCTAGAGAAATTCCTGTTTCTTCACTGGAACATAAGAGCTGGAACGTAAGACCACCTAACTAGCCAAGGGCTCTCAGGTTCCATCCATCCGGCTATCTTCACATGGCCCAGCATGATCCTCAGGCAACGGTGGCCCCTTACCTCCAGGTATTGATTCACCAGATGTAGAGCACGATCAGTGACGTTAAATATGTCCCGCCAGTCAAAGTTGGACAAGTCATCAGGCCTCTTCTCTCGGGGACCATTATGTAGGAAGCTCAGTATGGCTTCAGCAGGAAAACCTTCACCAAATTGCCTATTCAAAAAGTCTTTCACTTTTGGGTTCTTCAGGGTATCCTGGGGAAAAGCCATACAGTTGACAGAAACTCCACAGGCTCTCTGGTCTTGTTCTTGGACCAGCCCAACTTTCCAAACAAGAGGGATTGCAACTTTAAATTTCCCCAAAATTAGTGAGTTTTCTTTCATTATAAGGGATATCTACTTATATCCCTTTCCCCTGAAATAGCAGAGTCCCTATGAGAGAAGGAAGGTGTGTATGTTGGGGGTGAGGAGAGAGGAGCAGGGGGAATGAAATATGGGAAATCTTTTTCTTCTTAAGATTTATTTATTTTGTATTTTCTATTCTTTTTTTTTTTTTTTTTTGAGACTTGTCTCGCTATTTTTGCCCATGGAACTGCAGGCTCATGTTGCCCAGGGTACCATGGACTTAAGCAATCCCCAGCCTCAGCTTCCCAGGTAGCTGGGATTACAGGCTTGTGCCACCATGCCCAGCTATATTTTTGGAACTAGGTCTCACTACGTTGCCCCAAGCAGGACTCGAACCACCATCACTTGTCCCCACTGCGACTTTCTAGGCTGCCGCTTACAAACAAGCACCATTGTGCTTGGCTTCTTCTTAAGATTTATTGTTGTTCTCTTTGACCTACCCCCTCTATCGGATTTACTTCCTTTGTCGAGCTGAAAATGAGATACACACTTTCAACCCCTTCCACCATTACAGAACTGGCCTCTTAGGGTGATACTGATTTGAATGTAAGATCCTAGGTAAATTCACAAAAGCAAGAACTTCCACGAAGCTACTAGTCTCAAGACACTTTTTTATATTTTCCTCAATTCAAGAGATATATTTATCACCCAAAGAAAACCACTGCATTTGGTAACAACTTCCAGAACTAGGGTCTGTTCAGTAACGATTAATCCCTTATTCTGAAATGGGAACAAATGGAACTTTCTAGGCCCTTCTCCTCTCCCTACCTCCCCTCTTCCCCCATTTCTCAAGTGTTGAATGTACCCTGATCATAGCCATCTGTACACTCTTGTCCAAGAAGTGCCAGATCTGGGGTCCCACTTCTTCCCAGGCTTTGACCAACTTCCTGAAGCGTGCCAGCTCTTCAAAAGTTGAGTTGGCCTAAGAACAGAGATTGGGACAAGAACAGAGAAAAATGTGTGCAAGAACCTTTTGCTCCTTGGTGGTATATTCCCTACTCCTTTCCCTCCTGGGAAAGACTTCTCAAGACAGTGACTCTGTTTTTCAAACCCACTGTTTCGTAGAACAACCAGCCACATGTCGGCTTCCCAGGTGGACAGAAATTACTCTCATAGAATCTCAGAGGTACATGTAAAATTGATGATGCTATTGTCTCATAACCTTGTTTAGGTTAGATTTGAACTCCTTGTGACAAAATGCTCTTGTTCCCTTCCTCCTGATCATTGTCTTTTCCCAGTAGCCAGGATTCAGAGACTGTGAAGTCTTCCATGAGGAATCTAGTTTAGGTGATGGGGAAAAAACCTCAGTGTGGGCTGCCCCGGGAGGCCTAGGCAGGGGCACTGGGTGAAAGCATTCCAGTGATGCTTGTGGATGTGGGAGGAACCCAGGTCAGTTCAGCAAAAAGCAAACATGAGATTGGCTACCAGGAGAGCACAGTTAAAAAAAAATAGTCTCTCTCTCTTCCCCCTCTCTCTTTCCCCCTCATGTCTCCCCTCCCCCTTCCTCTTTTTCCCCCTCCCCTCTCTCTCCTTCCCCTCCCT
>PVHY01015396.1:0-36080 GCA_004024945.1 Uropsilus gracilis
TCTTCCTCTTCCTCTTCTTCCTCCTCCCCCTCCTCTTCCTCTTCCTCCTCTTTCCTCTTCCTCCGCCCTCCCCTCCCCCTTTTCTTTTTTCTTCTCCAGGTCTCACTATATTGCCCAGGGTACTCTTGAACCTGGGGACTCAAGCAATCCCTGACCTCAGCCTCCCAGCACTAGGATTACAGGCGCCCTCCACTGCACCCGGTTTTAGGATGTTCTTCTTATCTTTTCATTCTAAATCCCCAGGACATGCTTGCAAGTGAGTTTCCCTTAAATAAGAAATAAAAAACAACCCTTATTGGTCCCCAGCGCATTGAGCCTGAGGAGTCTTGTCACGAGAGCTTCAGATCAAGGGAAGCATGTGATATTGCCACATTCTCTAGGCTAAGTATCAGCGAACTTTCTTTGAGAAAACAGGCTATTTCAGATTGTGTACTTTTTAGGCCCTGGTTGGCCATGTGCCTGGTCAGAGGATCTCCGTTGGCTACTGCTCAACCCTGCCATGGTGGCAGGCATGTGGCTACTGCCAACGCAACGAATGAGCATGGCTGTGTCCCAGTAGAACTTTGTGGCATTGAAATTTGAATTGTGTATTTACAGACATTATTTTGACTTTTTCCAACCACTGAAGAAAAATACAGAGTTTGCAGACTGTAATAGCAGGCAGAGGCTTGGATTTGGTTCAAAGGTCTTATTTTGCCTATCCTTGCTCTAGGTCGCTCAAAAAAGAACAAAACAACATTTTCCCAGCTTGAGAGATTCTCTTTGATGTATTTATTTTGTTTAGTTTGCATGTATGTCCTTTTTTTTATTTTTTTATTTTTTTGCCATTGGCATCCTCTTTCCTATCAGGACATCCTTTGATTTTCCCCCAAAGAGATTGTGTTCCAAAGGATAAGTAAGTTTGAGATTGTTCATGGAGCTATTTTGATAACTCTCCAGGTGAGTGACTTTACATGTATGCAGATCCTAACCCAAGTAGGTTTGGTGGGCACTTTCATCTTTTTTTTTTTTTTTTTTTTTTTGAGATGAGGTTTTGCTGTGTTGCCCGGGGTAGTCTCGACCCCGTGGATTCAAGCAATCCCTAACCTCAGCCTCTCAGGTAACTGGGATTACAGACACCTGCCACATGCCCAGCTGCTTTTTCGAGACCAGGTCTCACTATGTTGCCTGGGGTAGTCTTGAACCTGTGAACTCAAGCGATCCCTGGCCTTTTGCCTTGGATTACAGATGCACACCACCACTCCTGATTGGGCACTCATTTTTATAGAATTATATCCATTATAACAAACTAAAGGAGGGGATGATCTGTGTGCTATGTCCAGTCCTCAGTGGCGAACACCTGGGGTATTGCCAGCTTGGGGCTGCTAGGAACAGTCCTGCACAGGTTTATGCATGATGTATAGTTTCATTTTCTTGAGTAATTACCCAGAAATGATATTGCAGGGTCATGGTTGTGGTGTTTGTTCACTTTATAAAAATGGATCAGATAGCTTCTAAAGCAGTTGTATCATTTTATACTTCTACCAACAATATGTGAGAGTTCCAGTCATCCTCTACCCTGACTTGTGTCAAGTGCTGTCAAGCTTTTCAGTTTGATCTTTGACAAGTTGATATTTCAGTGGATATACCTGTAAGCGTTGAACTGTGATGATGCCTAGAAACTTCTACAGAAGGAGGCAGGCAGGTGTGGTGGGCTGTGGATGCCTGGAGGCCTCGGGGAACCAGCTATTTGCTAACGAATACAGAAGTGCTGACTCTTTTCACATCCCATATATGACCAAACTGTCCCTGTGTCCTGACCCGCTAAAGGTCAGCACTGTCTGGACTTGAGAACCTATTTCCTTGCTCTACCACCAATTTGGGGTGCAACCTTGAGACCTTTCTGTCCTTGGACCCCATTGTCCCCCTTGACATGAAAAGAACTTGAAATAGATAATTTCCAAGGTCTGTATTTAAATTTAGTAAATATGCAACAACCAGATGAACCTAATAGTTGTAGGGTGCAGACTTACTGAAGGAAGAATCCTGTGGGAGAAGGTGCTCTGGGGAAATATTTGAATGCCCAGGTTTTAGTTTGAGCTGAATACCAGGAACTCACATTTCAATCTAGTTGCAAATCTGGGCTCTGAAGTTTTTGCAAGAACCAAAGATTAATTGAGTCTTTGGAGAAAGGATCTGATCTGAAGTTTTTTGCCTTAAATTTACCAATTAGCATGGATTTGACTTAATCCAAGACAGCCATAATTATTAGGAAATTCTCTGTTTTTCCAATGAGAAGATAAAGATTAGAAATTTCATTCTTGTTAGTTTAAATAAATCAACTTTCTGGGATATGGATTAAACTCAATATCCTATTTCCATACTATATTAGTTCAGTTCCATTCACATTTAAAATTACATATTATACAGCATGTTAATTTTGAAATATTTCTTTTTCCATTTCATCTTAACAATTTTATTCAAACTTTTCACATGTATCTTTGATTCACATCTTTTTTGCTCTAAAGTTGCTTCTTGTCATCTAATGCAGATTCCAAAAGCATGCCAATTTCATCTACATTCTTTGAATAGTTACTTATGAATCTATGCAGAGTGCTGTGACTAGCACATCTTCAAACATTTTAGAAATTTTTAATTTTGACCATTTTGAACATACATCAAAGCAGGGAGAATAAAAAAATCACAGGTCACATCAAATATAAGTTAATGATTTATTTTGCCTCACCAGAACCTCCCCCAACTTGGAGTAGATTAATTATCTTATTATTATTATTATTATTATTTTATTAAACAATTTTTATTTTGTAATTTTCATACAATATTGGTCACATTTGTATGACTGTTGTTTCCCTTTGGTTTGACCCTCCCTTCCATATTGTACCCCTTGGAATAGATTATTTGAAAGTAAGTCTCCCACATTATGTTATCCAGCTCATCAGCATCATCAGATATTCCATATTCACTTATCCTCACTGACTAATAAATATTTATTTACAATTTGTTTATATGAATTAGAATCCGCATGTATACACATTGCATTTGGTTGAAAAGTCTCTTAAATCTTTTAATTTATGAATTCCCCCTCCACCTTTTTCATCTTGCCACTTATTTTGTGAGGAAATCAGATCTCTTGTCCTTTAGTTTCCCTTATACTTTATTTTGCTGACTGCACACATGTGACCGCTTCCATCACCTTACTTTTGGGCCAACTGGTAGTTCAATCAAGAGGATTCAGGCTGTCAGTATTAGTATGCGGCCTTCTGGTTTCAGTACTGAAGATGTTCTTTGCCTAGTTCTATTGTATGATAAGGAGTAACAAAATGGTGAGGCTCTAATTTAATCATTTTTCCTTTCCTTATTTGCCACAAGAAGATTTTTTCCTCACTGTCCATATTATTTCTCAAGGCAGAACTATTATAGGTGTTTTTCTCTCTTTATAGTTGTATTGTCTTTAGAATAATGATATGCTTCCCAAACTTTCCAAAGATAACAAATGAGATCTTTAATTTTTATTTCATTTGAACCCATGGGTTAAAGCTTATTAGGTGAGCTCCACTCTGTGCAGATATTTTAATGGTCAGATTGCCCTGTTTGTACCCTGTGTGAGTCTCTTCAACTTGGTTTCTGAACCTTTTTGCATGAGTCCAGGATGATAAGCTATTGGAAGTTCTCCTATAATACCTGTTCCAGATGTGGAATTAACTGATTTCCAAGGACCCCAGGCAGTCTGTAGCAGGAAATGGCAATTAGAAACGACAACCTGCTTGCTAAAGGTGTGCATAGCACTTTATGAGTAAATATGTAATGAATTTCTAATGATATTTTACATTCAAATTAGGACTATGGAGTTTTCCTTTAATTTGTCACATTATCTTTTCAACATAAAAGATTCCTATTAAACACATATGTGTTTCAAAATCACACTATTAATAACATTACTAGCTAGATGATTATTGAAAACTTCTAAGGTTTTTTTGAACTTTATCCTTAGAGTACCTGTCAGTGGGTGTAGAAATATTGCTTCACAGTCTAGTCTCAAGACCAGATACATATCTAACCCGTATTTCTGCTCCTTCCAATTCATTTTGTCCCCACTTCATAGGTAACCTATTAGCTTTGAGCTATCTTTCCACTAAGTTTATATATATAAACTTATATATACATACATATATAAACATATGTATATGAATATGTATGTATATATAAATCTATAGCATCAATACATAAAGATATAGATAGCATAAGTACACATTTGTATTCTCCCCATTCTCAGATAAAAGGTATCTGGTACGCATAGTGTCCTATCCCTTATTTTTTCCCACTTGCTATAAAACCCTGGAGATTGCTTTATTACAGAAGTTAGAGATAGTTCTTCCTTATTTATAGACACCTAGGCCTCCACTGTAGGGATCTTCTAGTTTATTTAGCTAGTCCTGATTTACCTGCATTCATGTTGTTTGCATTCTTCTGTGTCACAAAACTGCCAAGGGTGACTGTGTCACCCCAGTGAATACAAGCAACTGCCCTGGAAAGTTATGTGACCTTCACAGATAGTCCTACCTTTCCTTGTGGGCAGGACACTGTTGCATTCTCATAGGTGTGGAAATGAAAAGATAAAACAGTGATAAGATAAATAATGAAAAGATAAAACAGAGCCTCTAACTGGAGCTATAGGCCATGAAGGAAGATAGTTGACACCTGTCTCTACCTGGACAGGTCTGACAGAAACTGACTGCAAACCTCTGAGAATCTGGCACACGACAGCTCATTTCCCCCAGAGCTGAGAGAGGAATTCAGGGCTCCATCTTACTGGATGCACCATCTACGTCACTGCTAGTATAGCCTTGGGAGATGCCTGTCAAATTGGTAAACATGTTAGCCCGCCAGCTTTCCAGTGTGACTTTAAGTTGCACCTGTCATATCATAGGAGGTTGGTGGCTTCTTCCAGCACTTTAGATTCAGACAGAAAGTGTCATTTACTCCAACAGGGGAGCATGTTGGCCTAAGGTGATGACGTGGGGGTGGGGGGAGGACAACCCTGGAGAACCATATAGAAAATGATGGTTTTGTTCATGCTGCCTTTGGGGGAATAAGCTGAAATGCTTCTGCTTTTTCTTCCTATGCCATATCAGCAAAGCTTCCATAGCCGTTGGGGCCTGGCTCAAATGGTCAATTCCTCCATTAAAAATTAATCTCCCCACCTCCCATCCTCCAAGACACTTACTTGCCTTAGGGCACTTAGCCTTCTCTCTGTGTGGTCTCCTTTCCTGGGCATGTTTTGGGTCTTATTTTCCGTGAATTTTCTTGAGGGTAGGTGCCCCCATCTTTCTATCCTGGGATCTCCCACCATCTTGCAGGAAGTGGTGCTCCAGGTTGTCCAGGGTGGAACTGAAGGTCTGAAATCTGTGAGGGGAAGGCTGTCCCTGATCCCTGTGTCTGGCAGAAAGTCTGTTCAGTAAGGACTGGTGAGCTGGTGGGAGCTTTGTTTCAGGCAGGAACTTGTTCCCCTGAGCTGTAACTAACTAAGTGATCATCATCTGCTGAGGGAGCCGCCTCAGAAATAGGCCGAAAGCCACCTGCTGAGCCTCTTACACTGAATGGGGGTGTTGAAAGAGTGGGCATTGTTTGGAATATGGGAACCAGAAATCTGGTCTCCAAGGAAAATAACTCATTCGCATGTGTCATGTACGGACTAAGGAAGGAGGTGACTGTTTCAATATCCAGAGTGTTTGGGCCACTTGGCAGGTGCCACCCTTCCCTCTACACCCAAGGGGGGGGGGTCCCACAGGCTGCTGGTACAGCCAGCAGTGTGAACAGCTGGGTGACAGTTTCTCCCTGTCCCCTTTGCTGTGAGAGGACATCATCTCTGCCTTCTTCCTAGGAATCTTCATGTTCCTCTTCTCTAGAACCTACACACACCACATCACCTCTGGTTTTCGTTTTTTTCCCAAGCAGGCTGGAAAGAAAATTTGGCAACCCACCACCATGAGCACTGCAGTATACTTGGCAATTACATTTAGTTTTTTTTAAAAAAATATATAGTGCTTATTTTTTCAATTATAAAAATAATACATTCTTAGAATAGAAAATTGGGAAGTATTAAAAACTAGAAAGGAAGAAATAATTATCCATGATTTCACTGCCTAGAACACCCACTGTTAGCATTTTAGTGGGTTTCTTTCCAGTCATTTTCTATGAATATTTATATAGTTGGATTCATTTTCTGGATACACTTTTATCTTGCACTTTTAACTTAAAGTTGTAGCATACATATTTGTCCATTATGGAGAAATACTATCGAAATTTACTGTTTAGCGCTTCACTTAAACTCTTCATACATTTCAGTAAAATTAAAAATATGTTTATTTTTCTGTTCATCACAGCAAGAGAAGCTTATTGTAACAAAAAAATCAAAGAGGGCAGGGTTGTCTCACTCAGAAAGTTTCTTCTGTTCCCGTTCCCTAGGTATAACCAATATCATTGGGTTTATTCTATGTGTACAGTCATATATTATATAAAATTAAAGATTTATGTGACTTAATCAGTATGTTGAGGAGTCATCAGAAGATAGGAAAGTATGTAGAATAAAGTCTGAACTTGTCTGGTACGGTTAGCCTCAACCCCAACTTCCTTTCCTAAAGTTGATAAGTGAAGGATTTGGAATGTGTTCTCCCGGTCTTTTCCCACACATCTGTGTATGCATCATGTATTTGCTTACATGTTAATGGCGACTGCTTTTGCACTGGAGAGTAGAACTGAGTGCATGTGATGCAGACAGCATGACTCTCAAAGCACTGAGACCTTTATTGTCAGATGTCGTGGCCATGATTCTGTCACTCTGCTTGGGAAAGGGGCTTTGCAGATGTAGTGAAGGTTGCTAATCCATTGACCTCAAATAAGGATGCTGTCCTGGGTGAACCCAGTATAAGCACATACCTGACCCTTGGCTTTGAAACCTGAAATGTGAATCCAGATTTGTTTTGTATTACAGATACTTGTCAAAAAAGCTTGCCAGCCTTGTAGACACCCCTCATTTATCTTTCTCCATCTGTTTCACCTTCACCTCATCTGGATAATTATTCTGTCTATGCATTCGGATCCTGAAATAACATCCCATATTGTTCTTTCTCCCTTTTTCAGTTTTTCTCTGTACTTACTGATCCTCACTCTGAAACCTGCTTCCCTCAGCCCACCCTTCACGCTCCCCATTGTAGTTTGATCTCAATTTTTCTTAAATTAATAATCTTTTTTTTGGCATTATCAACACAATGGATCTACTGTTTGCAGCTATAAAATGACCAAATGTGGTAAAGTATGATTAACTTCTGCTCAACTTTGATTTCTTTGGAACTAATAATTGTCTTACATTTTCCTATATTTGGTTTCCTGTGAACTTACTGTTAATTCTATTCCAAACTCTTTACCAACTGTCTTTATTTCCTCACAGAAAAGTCACATCCATCAGTTCATCTTCCCAAGGAAGTCTCTTCTGGAAGCTTCCAAACTGCTCCCATGTGCTCTGCTTCACAGCTGTGCTTCTGGAACATCACTTCAGTGTCCTCCGCTGAGACCCTTCCCATTGTCCCCACACTGGACCCACAATTTCCTGCATCCCCAGTGTCTTATCTTTCTCAGTTGAGTCATTTTTTTTGAGTACATCCTCCTCAAGCTTTTTGAAAGAGGATGTGTGGGAGGTAAAATTTTTTGAGAACTTACATCTGAAAGCATCTTTATTTTACCCTCACACTTGATTGATAGCTTGGCTGAGGAGAGAAATCTTCCAGGCAGGAAATGGTTTTCATGCAGTGTGAAGAGGATTGCTCCACTGCCAGCTAGGTCCCAGTGTTGCTCTTTAGAAGCCGGGTGCTGTGGTGGCCAGAACGATGCCCTGCCCAGATACACCCAGCCTGTAATCCCCAGAACCTGGGGACAGACTGCTTCACGTGACCTGGGAACAGACTACTTCACGTGACAGAGGGGACTTTGCTGGTGTGATTAAGAGTATTTTAGTAGGGAGATTATCCTGATTGGTCCAATATAATCACAATGAGAGAGAGGGGGGTTAGAATCAGAGAGGGGCATGTGAAGGTGGAAACAGCTTTTAGGGGTGAAGAGGAAAAGAAAGGGGGAAAGGCAGGAGAGTGAGAGAGGGAGTGTAGGAGAGAGAGAGAGAGACCTGACCAATAGACAGATAGATAGAGGAGAAAGGAGTGAGAGAAAGAGGGGGGGAATGCTAGTCTGTTGACTTTGAAGATAGAGGGGCCACAAATCAAGACACGTGGGCAACCTCTGGAAGCTGGAAATAACAATCATATTCTCCCCTCAGAGTCTTCAGGAGAGCAGACCAGCCAACACCTTGCTCAATAACACCCTTTCTTCTTCTTCTTTTTGGATAGGGTTTAGTTTAGTATGATTTTTCTTTATTACAATAAGATTGGTTTCTGACTCTGGACATCATGTAGGGGAGCAGGTTTGCACCTCTTCAGATGTGTGTTACTATGCCACCCCCCACCATCCAAACTGCCCCAGTGCTGACCCTGTGTCCTTGGCCTCCCTTCCCCCTTTATTCCCCTCCCTCTATCAGACTTCATTCTGCAGTCATATTTCTAGGGTTTGTTTTGGTTTAGTTTTGCCAGTTCCATCCCTGCCCCCCCATGTCTTCATTCAAGTGAAATCATCTGGTATTTGTCATTCTTCTGACTTATTTCACTTACCATAACTCTTCCAGTTCCATCTTTGTGTGCAAATGGTAAGAGTTCATCTGTTTTTTTTAAATATCTGGGTAACAATCCATCATGCATGTACACCACATCTTCTTAACCCATTGCTCTGTCAGGACAGATAGGTTTCCTCTGTAAACTGGCTCTTGAAAATAGTGCAGCAGTGACCACAGGAGTGCATATATATCCCTCTGAATTAGTGACTTTGTATTCTTTGTGTACATACCAGGTGCTGAATTGTTGGGTCATAGGGTTGATCTGTTTTTAATATTTTAAGGAACCTCCATACTGGTTTTCCATGGGGGATGATGCATCAGTCTATATTCCCCCCAATAGTGTATGAGGGTTCCTTTGTCACAACATTCTCACGTATATTAGTTGTTTCTTGATTTTTTGACATGGACCATTCTCACTGAGTGAGATGATTTCTCACCATGATTCTGAGTTGTATTTCCCTGATGACAGGTGATAGCAAACACTTCCATGGGCTGCGAACCGTGTGCATGTCTTCTTTGGAGAAGTCTCTATTTCCCTCTTCTGCTCATTTTTTTAATTGGTTGTATTTGTTTTGCAAGTTGTATGACTGCTTTGTAGATCTTGGATATGTGCAAGATGTATGATATGCAAAACCGGGCTCCCCCTCAGTAGGAGAACTTTTAGCAATAGTTTCTTTTAATTGTGTGATATCATCCCACCTGTAAAACTTGTTAGAAATCACATGTAGAATGAAGAAAAAAATGACATGGAAGAGATTGATAACAATCTGTGAGGCTAGCCGACAGAACAGGGATCCTGGGAAGCATGTCCAGAACTAACTTTAATGAAGTTGTGAAGCCCCTTATATACCCCAGCAAGGAAATGTTACAATAATGTAATGAGGAAGTAGCAAAGTGTACTTGACATATAGCAGGGAGGTTGCGGGCATGCATGATAACAGGAGAATTTACCTGTATGGGCAACAGTCATTACTAATATGTTCTGTGTCTCTTGAGATATTTCAAAGAGGTTAGGAAACTGGGGTACAGGTGAGAGACATGCTGTTACCCACCCTCTAGTGTCCCAGAGAGGGCTAAAGAGATAGAAAGTGTTGCTGTTATCTGAAGCTCCATCTCTCAACCTGCTTCCACTTTCCACAAAACCCATTTTGAGTTTCTGATCTCCATCACTGCAAGGTATTAAACTTATGTTGTTATTAGCTATTGAATCTGTGGATATGTTTAATAGCTGCCGTGGAGCACTAGTATGAATGCCATCACGTTCAGTCTGATTCTTGATCGTCTCAGCCTTTCTCTGACACTTGTAGGATCTTCTCTGTCTCCTATGTCCTGACATCTCGGATGGCACTCCTCCCTGGGCCTCTGGCAGAGTCTTACAGTGCAGGGACTCGTCTTCTGGGGAGTTTTCTGGGTCGGCCCCCCCACCAGTCCCCACCACCCACTCTCTCATTCCTCTTTTCTCTTCCCTGCCAGGAACTGCCGATAACCTGTCAAATCCCATGCTGTGGATGAAGCAAACTTCATTCCACTATCTTGTCTGTCTTCAGAACACTGAAGCTGGGATGGCATAATTGATCTCCCCAGTGGTTAGCAGTATCCTCTTCCTCAAATTTACCCTAAGAAACATTCCGTAGAAGATAACAGCAAGTCAATGAGTCCCCTACCCCCAAGTATCCCATAGGAACTAATGTTTTACCTAATCTACTTTTGCATAAACCCATTTCTTCCCCTTGTTTAACTAACAGCAAACCATTGTTATCACTCTCTTTATATCGCTATTAGCTGCAATAAAAGGTGGTTGAGTGGTCTCTACTTCCATTCAACCCCAGTCTCTAACTGAGTCATCTCTCTCGTCCTTTCTTGCACTTTGTAGCTTGGCCTTCCACACTTCTCCGCCCTGGAAATACCTAGCATTTGAATACTGAATCTCCTGTAACAGTCCTTGAATTCCCTTCACTTTCCACCTATACTTCCGACTTTCTGTCTTCTGTCTACATTCCTTCCTTGCATTCCTTCCTTGCTTTTATCCCCTGGACCATCTATGCAACATCTCATTTTAGCTTCTGGGATTTTAATGTCCAAGAATTCTTCTTGGCTCTGAATATTCACTTTTATTACATCCTCTCTGCTGCATGGTTGGGTGACTTCACTTATCTTTCCGAGGATAGTAATCATCTTTTTAGAGCTTCTTTTCCTTGAAAAAAAAAAAATCCCTGTTTTTTCCAAAACAGGATGTGTGTCTCCATCTTCTGTGTTAGAGATTTTCCTCTGATGTTGATGGTCTCTTTATATGCAAGGGGTGGCACATTGGAAACTGAAGGCTTGAGCAGGTTGTCAACTGTCAGCTTCCCTGCAGGTGATGTGGCTGGGTTATTTAGCTGGAGAGGTCCCTCTGTCATTGCTCAGACTTCCTCCTGAAAAATCCTCCAGGCTGCGGCCTCAAGGTGAAGGCTTCGGTAAACAGTCGGAAGGAGGACCGCAGACTTCAGCATCCAAATACCCACAATCTCTTCATCTTTTCAGTGGGACAGCACTGACCTCAGTTGTGCCTAGTGTTCCAATCCAAAAGACTAGTTATTTTATCATCCCCTCCCCCCAATAAACCTCTCATCCTCAGCAAGGGCTGGGGGAGGGGCAATCACTAGATTCAGAGTGAGGAGGGGATCTGAGCACCTGGCTGCTCCTCGCACCCTTCTCAACTACCAGAGGTATCTTGTGTGCCTGATTCCAGGGTGTTTGGGCTTCTGCAGGGTAGATGTGCCACTGTGGTCTCTGCCTAGGGTACCTCGCATGGTTGCCACCTCAGGAGAATACTTCTGTTTATAGCACCTCTCCTTTATACAACAAAATCCTTTTCAATAGTGATCACAAAATGAAAATAATAATAACATGCTGCTGACAGTCAATACTTTCTTTTATTACTCTCTATATGCTCATGTTACATAAACACACACTTGAGCAAAAATGGAACCAGTGCTGTTCAACTAAATAAAATGTTTAAGCACATTCATTTAAAAGGTGGGGGGGAGGACTTACGTTGCAGTCATGCTCTATTTCAGTTTTAAATTTTAAACAAAATAAAACACCAAGTCATTCCATTAAAAAAAATAACAACTGAAGCTTCTATTCTTCCTCTGTGAAATTACTGTTCCAACATTGTTTATTTTGAATCTACTATTGAGAGGCAGGAATATGTTGTATTAATACCAGAGGTAGGTTGGAGGTAGGAGCCCAAAAGGAGCATAAATAATACCAAACTTACAATTAGTGTAAGTAGATGATTCTGCCTGTGTTGGGGGACAACTCCATAGCTGGGCTCTCTGAATTAACTTGCCTATAGAACACATCGCTTGCTAAAGGATAACCACTCAAAAGATGCTCACTTCTGTGTGTATGTACATATATAGTCTCCGCTGATAACACACCCTCTCATTCCCTACATCCAGGCAAACTGTATCCATTGCACTGACCTTAAAACATAATCACATTCTAGTAATGGCTTACATTATTTTTAGTGTAAAATCTGTTGATTGTCTACTACATCCAGCTCTCACTACGTGCTATCACCTATATTCTCTTAATAAATTCTTTTGGGGGGACCTTCTTCTGGGTCTTTTGGCAGTCTTCACTGCTACCAGGTCAGGTGAACCCATTATCAATTCTACCCATAACCAATTGCTGCTTTTTAAATTGTTTTTATGTAAATATTTGTATCTATTTTCTACATTGTCACTGACTAAAGGGAGTAAAATATCAGTGAGCTACAGAATCTCAAATACAAGTCTTTTAAAACAACTCAAATTATTCCCTTCACAGCATCTCATTTCTCCCCCTCCAATTTTCATTTTGATAAATTTTAAAAATTCCCAGAGTGAACAGAATAATGCAATGAGAAATTATATTACCTTGGTCCATCCAATTTAGTTGTTAAAGTTTTGCCACATGTGGTTTTATCTCTTCCTTTGCATATACAGTTAAATATACTTAAAAATCATTAGTAAATAAATTCCAGTCATGTGATATTTCACCTCTGACTAATCAGCTTGTATTTCCTAAAAGAAAGGACATTCTCCTATATAATCACCATATAATTATCTCACTCAATGAATTTAACATTGATATACACTGTTATTTCACACATAGTTTATATTCAAATTTTCCTAATTATCCCAATTAATGTCCTTTACAGATTTTTTGATCACAGATTTAATAAATTATTTATATTTACTTCTTTATCTCCTTTAAGCTAGAATAGATCCGTATGTGTGTGTGCGTGTGTGTGTGTATGTGTGTGTGTGTGTTTTATAACATTGGCACTCATATCCTCACCAGACAGTAGAATCCAGGCCAACTGTTTCTGGAATGTTCCTCAGTTTGAGTTAGTCTGATGTTTATCCTGACTCAGTTCAGGTCACACTGCAGGTCTGGAAGGAAAACATAGCAGAGCAGCAGCACATCACAGTAGGTAGCACTTGAGGTCATTTTGTCCCTTTGTTGCTCAGGTAGGATTGAGCTCTTGGTTAGTATCATTGTAAAGCTGCCCATATCTCTTTGTAAGAAGCCAGGTTTTAAAACCCTTTCTTGGGGTGTGGTTTCTATCTTGCTATGATATGCACATAGCAAGAAGGAAAACAAATCTTTGTTAAGCTCCCTCTATGGGTCACATACAGTATTGCGTTTAACTCATCCAGCCAGAATCAACATTCCCATTTTACAGACGAGATGGTTGAATGATTGGGGATTTGTCCAAAGAGTAGCCTAAGTGATATACTGGAGTTCAGACTTAAGATGATCTAAAGTTGATCTAAGATGGTCAGTCTCATTTCCCTGTCCTGCCTAGAAATCTGCCTCCTAAGTCTGGGGCAGTGGAAATGTACTCGACTTTCTTCCATAAACTTGGGCAATTTCTCAGTGAGATTCTTGAGGCTGCTGCAGGCCACAGATGGTAGAAATTGCCCTTTAAAGTAATGTCAGAATTTGTGATTACAAAGCACGTGTAATTGAATCAGGACTCATTTGGTACTTGTTGACATCCAGCAACCTCTCACATCTCGATAATTCTAGGTTTGAGAAATCAAAAAATCACTATCAAGTCAACATGTCAGAATAAATCAAGCAGAAAATGCAAGTTGGTTTTACTAGTTTTTCCGAAAGGCATTTCAGAGATCGTTGATACAGCATGCAAAGGCAGCGGCATCTAAGGGCCCCTATAATCAGACTTTACTCTTCCCCTTTTTCTCATGGAAATAGGACTTCCCACTTTTCACTCAGCAGATAGCTGCCATATGGATATCCAGAATAAGAATGACATTTCCCAGATTTCCTTGTGGTTGGTTCTACCAAGTCAGTAACAGTGATAGCTGCAGTTTCCAAATTGTACCCTGCATAGGCCACAAAGAGGTTTGCCCCCCCCTTTTCCTTCCCAGCCAGAACATAGACTATGAATACATAAAAAGTGATTGGAGTGACTATAGAGGGCTGTGATGCATTATGAGTATAGATCTATAGAAGTGACAGGACTGAATATAAAGTGCATTGATCTATGGAAGCAGTAAGGGTAGAAAGTTCATTGCATCTATGGAAATGGTAGGAGTGAATACAGTGTGCATGCAACTTTCAAAGCTGTAGGAGTAAATAGAGAGGGCAAGGTGACTGTGACAGGGTAGGGGTGAAGAGAGAGTACATGGTGACTATACATGCAAAGGTAGATTACAGAGCTGGCATAAGTATAATATAGACACGAGTCTTCTTGGACCATAAGGATAAGGGCCAAGCCTCAGGCACACACAAGGGAGGGTCTGGGGGTGGGGGGAATGGGACTGGAGAGGTGCTCCAGCCTGAATATCTAATACTGAGAAGCCTTGCTGCCAGTCCTGGACCATTCTCATGGTTCATTCTTTGATGTGAGAAATTAATGACTATTTTTTAAAAGCCAATTTTATCCAGGAATTTTTTTCTAGAGCAGCCAAGTTCCTGTCCAAACGATATCCAAGGCCACGGTCAACTTCATTGACTCCTGCCCGCCTTCCTCCTTTAAAGCTGTAATTCTTCAGGACGCCCTGCACACCACTCACCTGTTGCTTATGAGATTCATAGATGCTGCCTCCACTGCCTGACTCCATCCCCTCTCCTCCTCTGCTGTGAACTCTTAACTCATCCTTTGTTTCTCACTCCAGGGGCCTTTCCTGATCCCCAGTCCCTCACCAGACAGGAGTCATTATTTTCTCTTCTCTGAGTCCATAATAAAGTGTCCAAATGCCTGTTAGCAACTTCCCACATGATGTCATCGCTTGCTGACATGTTGATCTTTTGAACTACATGATAGTTTTCTTAAAGTATGAACCACATTTTATTCATTTTTGCACCTCTAGCACTGAATTTGTAAAAAACACGAATAGGTCTTTGGTGAATGGGTGATGCACGTTGATGCTATAATTACATGTACAGCCATACAAATCCTCATTCTTTAAAAAAAAGTGTTTCCTTCTTTACTAAGACACAACGTGTGAAGAGCACACCCGTTCCTCCTACAGACATCCAATGAGCATAAATTTACTATTATTGACTTAGCGAACCCAGGGCCTGATTAGACATTGCCTGGAAACTTGTGTTATACATTGTCAGTTCTCCTTAGCCCAACAGTCCTGCCAGTGGGTTCCCAGCCCTGGTACTGCAGTGACTGCAGAATTTTAAATCAATGCCGTTGCTTAGTTTGTTTGTCTCTTTTCAGAGCAGGCAATCTGGCTGCAGTACTAGCAGTTTCCAGAAAATGCTCAGGCATGCTCAGAGCTAACAAAGAGATGGGTGCGTTTCCGGGCCCCAGAACATGGCAGAGTTCAAGGGCTTTTCAGGCTGGTGTGTTCTGTTCAAGGCGTGGCGTTTTGCTTTTTCCTCATCTATACCAAATAGCATACCAACGCTAGCAAATTTGCAGGTGTGATGTGGATGACTTTGTGCTACTGCTAATACTGGTATTAAAATTATCCCCTCCCCCCAGAAATGCAGTATTAGTTAGAATCTTCTAGGTTTTGACATGCAACTGGTATGACAAGTCTTGACACGGTCTCACCTCAATGGCACTCCTCTGTGCCATGCTGGGAAGTCTGTTGGGATGGAAGCTTCCCCTATTCTGAATGTTCCATTGTTCTGTGTTCTCATATCAAGCCTGGGTTTTATTTTTATACAGATTTCTCTGATGTATTCCTTAATCTGTAAAATTCATCGGTATTTTCTGGAAAACTTCTATTGTCTCCTTTATCCCCCAAGCTGTAGACTTTAAAAATGAATTGAGAGCGTGGATTCCCTTCTCTGAGCATGCAATAATACAGTATATGGAATGCATATATATTTCCGGGCTTACCTGCTCATTTTCTATCTCTTCTACCAAACATCGGTTCCAATAAGAGTGGCATCATTAATTTCCATCTCACTGCATGCCCTGCCCTGGCACACATGAGATGCTCGGCAGATCTATGGGATGACCTCATGGGCATGGCTCTCCTCTTGGAGATATGTTGGCTGCACCACCAGTGCTCCACATGGGGGCTTCCGTATTGATCTGGGAAGCAGAGACTTGTTCTCCGTGTCTGTCCCCTGGCTGTTTCCATGCTTCAGCTTTTCCTGGTCAGACATAAGGCACCTTTTTGACGTCAGGCTTTGCTCTCTTGGCCTTCGTCATGCTGTCTCCACATACATGAGTGAATTTGTCTCCAAGACAAGCCGTTCACAATGCAGTAACTATTTTGAAAAAGGATTCAGATTGCTTTAAGAAGAGAGTGTTTTAAAATCTAACTAAGAGGGGCCTAAGTTGGGGCAGGCAGATAGACAAGGACTGTTGTCAGTGTCTTGTATAACGGTGACATCAGAGAGCAAGGACTAGCACAGGAACACAAATGAGGGGCAGTAGAGAGGGAGAGCAAGACAAGAAGGGAGGTACTAATTATTGCTAGGTTTTCAACAAAAGCAGAGTCCCATTCAACAAATAGTTACGAAGTGCTGGGTGCTTTTTCCGATGCTTGGAGAAGCCAGACAAAAGACTCAGTGGATGACCCTCCTAGATCACCACTGTCCATGGAAACAGAATGAAAATCATAAACGCAAGCCACGTGTGGAATTTCATTTTCTTGTAGACACATCGACAAAATGAAAGGAAGCAAATGCAATTAATTTCAACATTAAATTGGTGTGAACTGGATTGAGTTAATCCTTTCAGCGTATAACCAACATAAAAGTGATTGATGAGCTTCTTTGCATTCGATTTTTGTCCTAATTCTTCAAAATCTGGTGTGTACGTTCTACTTAGAGCACGCCTCGCCTCAGTTCAGATTAGCTGGATCTCAAGTGCCCAGTAGGCAGTTGTGGCTCAACACTACCCTATTGGACAATAGCAAGTAAATCATCAAAGGTATAACATATAGCAAGCACAGGTATAAGTAATCATTTTAGCATTGACTCTCGTGCTTGTATTATGAAGTACACCTAATATTTTTTTGAATCAACGATGTTTATTTATTTATTTTTATTTTATTTTTTGAATGCTATATTTTATTTTATAATTTATTTATATATATTTCACATCATTTCAGTCCCTGCGGGTCATCCACCATCTCCCCTCCCCGCCCGCTCCAGCTGGTCCCCACTTTCCCCTTGTGTAGTTTCATTTGGTTGACCATGGAGTAGTGAAACCATTTGGTTTCTGTCCCTTTCTATCTGGCTCGTTTCTGCTAGAATGATTTCTTCTAGGTACATCCAGGTTGAAGTACACCTAATATTAGGTGTTATGAAGGAAGTGAAAACAGGTGTTAGAGGACCAGGGCGCTGTTTCTGCCAGCAAGGTCAGAGCAGGCCTCTGTGGACCTGATGTCAGAGCAGAGATTGGAAAGGTGAGGAGGGAGCCATGCTCTGCTTGGGGGAAGAACTTCCTAAGCTGAGGGCACTGAGTCAGGCCCTAGTGACAACACTGCAAGATGGCGGGTGCTGCTGGAGCAGTGAAGGGTGGGAATGGGGGAGATGAATCCGGAGCCATTAAGGTCAGGGGGAGGCCCCCCAGAACCGTAAAGGCCAGGCAAGAGGTTTGTACCACTGGGTCCATGTCTTGTCTTTGGAGGACATGAATCCCACCGATGTTTTCTCTGTTTTTCCATGTTAAAGAGCAAAATGGCCAAAAGGTTTCCCCTGATGTTGTCTTAGGATCTTGAAATGCTTTACGTATCATGGTTCACGTGTCTGCTCTGTCAGTTTTGCTAAGAGCTTGTAGTCTGCAGCCTCTTCTGTGACTCCACTGTGCTCTGGACACGTGGCTACTTTGTGGCTTGGAGGGCACCTTGTGCCAGCACATACTTACTGACTTGTATTTTCTCCCTGTCAAGTGTCACAAGTCAGTAGCTCACCCTTTGGACATATTTATGTCACACGCGTCATCATCTAGTGTGAAAAGGAGGTTTTATAGTTGCAGAGTCAGTTTTTCTCCAGGATGAAGCATTTGGAGAGGGCCACCATTTCCTTTAACTGAGGAAGCCTGATTTAGCCTGCCCTTCCCTGTGCTGGTGTCAATCCCCACTCTTGGAACACTCGCTGACATTGATAGTGCTCTCCAAGAGCAGGGACCACTAGCGGCCACCCCCAAAGCTGTGCTCACGTGAGCTAAGTGGGTACATGTGGGCTACAGCTGGCATCCCAAAGGGGCTAACTTCCCAGACCTGCTTTTTCTTTCTATCGACCACGTCCCCAGCGTGTTCAGATACTTTTCAGTCACATCTTCTCTCCCCTCTTTTCCCAGTGCTTCTCTTAGAGTTCCCTTCCCTGTCTGCTCCATAAGCATTGAGCTTGTTCTCCCGGAGCTGGGAGGTCAATGTGATTGTGCCACCTCTGCTTCCTGCAGCTGAGCCAGGTCTGACATCCCAAGAGGACTGACCAAGTCATG
The DNA here is from genome assembly GCA_004024945.1 of Uropsilus gracilis. NCBI lineage: Eukaryota > Metazoa > Chordata > Mammalia > Eulipotyphla > Talpidae > Uropsilus > Uropsilus gracilis. The sequence continues at coordinate 18,639 of PVHY01015396.1, forward strand.
CCCATCATTTCCAGAAAGTTGTTTCAGAGGATCCTGGACCGTGTACTCCTCTTGTCCGAGGGGAAGACCAGCGCTCTGTCGCGACACATGTGGACTGCTGGCTCTATGCGTACAGATCTCTTTAGTCCCAAGGATAGAAACCCTAAATGGTGTCCCCCCACCCCATAATAGCTTTGCCTGATTCGTGACTCCTCCCTATCTAGGACACCGTCTCTTCATCATCTGATATGCTACTTCATTACACTCCTATTTTTGGAACTGTGGTGATAGTCCCTGCTGTTTAATTTCTAAATAAACAAATGAGAGTTTTAGCTTAGCTGTGGAAGCACACAGTATTTACAGCATTTTAAAGCCTAGTCTTTGGGATCTGCCTCCAGGTTCAGAACTTAAAGAGCTTTCTTCTTCCAGTGTGAATGTGACCTTTGTCCTGTATCTCGTGTGTCTCTTCAGCACTGAGGAACTGGAACTCTGCTGTGGGTGGTGCACTCTATCTATTTGGCTTCAGATTTATGTTTGTTCACATTGAGTTAACACCTAATAGCTGAGGTAGGATTGAACCAAAAGGGCTGAAAAACTTATCTTCTAGGGTAGCAGCATTTCAATACCATGTTAGTCTGAGCAAGTAATACTAGCTGCTATAACAGACACAACTCAAATCTCTGTGGTTGAACCAAATAGTAGGTTATTATATCTGTTTCACAGTCAAGTTCAAGTTGTTGACGGTAGATTCCCATTCAGGGTTGTCCCATACTGCACAGAGGGATGAGCCAAGGTGGTCTAGAAACCACAAAGAATGTGTTTTGTTCCTAGGTGCAAACTGATTTTGCTGGAGAGTTGTTGAAATCTCAGCTATTTTGCTGGAGAGTTTTTGAAATCTCAGCACCCAAGAGTTGAGAGGGCTCTGAGAACTCCTTGATTGAGAAATATGGGAACCGGATGAGAGATGAGCTATGAGATAAAAAAAAAAAAAGAACACTTTTTATCTTATCTTACCCCTGCTGGCACACTGGAGGGTGGTCGACAGCCAGTCTCTCACCTGTGACACAGTCTCCTAACCTCTTTGGAATGTCTCAGGAGATTTATGACTAATAGATGATGATGATTCCCCCCATAGGTAGAGTCCTATGTTATCACCTGTATCCCTACTGTTCGTCACATACACTTTGGAATCAAGTTTCCCCTTCCTCGCTAGATTATTGTGATTATCTCCTTGCCGAACTACATAAGAGTATTCAAAACTGCATCCAATCAGACCAATTCAGATCATGCTCCGTGGACCCCAGTATGTGAGTTGACAGCTCTCTGATCATTATGAATCTCTTCGGTCTCTCTTCTTCATCCCACATGCAACTCCTAACACTTGATACCAGTGTTGTTGTTTCCAGGAGTTTTTTGGTTTCTTTTTTAAGATCTCATTGCTGATCCATTTGGGATTTGTTCTTGGGTGTGAGATGCAGAATGGTGTTATTTTTTCAAACAACTAAGCAGTTGTCTGAGTGATTTCAGGGCCACCTTGCTGTATCAGCTGATCGTAGCCAGCCAGCAAGTAATGTTGTGGATGGAGTGGCCCTGGTGAGTCTTAGTATGATTGTAAGATGCTCTTCAGCAATAACCATCAGGAAAATGAAAAAAGAAAAGCAATGTTACTCCAACGCCTGGAAATCACACAATGCACCTGGGGCCACATTTTGAGGTTTCTGATAGAGCTAGTTCCCACAGGCCTAGAGTCTTGCTTTTGTTGCAGTTGAGGATGGGGAACTAGGGTGTCACAGGCCTTTCTTTACTGGTGAATTTAAAACGCAGGGCTGGGAATGGAAAGGTTGGGAAGAGGAAAAACCAAGTGACCCAAATGGTCAGTTACTGAAACCAACTGAGGTCTCTGAAACAAAGGCGCCTCAGGGAGGAACAGGGCCTGCTCTTTGCGGAGTCACGTGACTGGTAAGCTTATTGGTAGCCATCTTGGAGCTGGAGGCTTCTTTGAAGTGGAGCCTCCGCTACCGAAACTTAGGTCAGGCGCTTGCATTAGGAAACGGGTAAGCACCGCATCTCACACCTTCACCACATACCAAATTCCTGGCTGTGACTGGGTGTGGTTTTGAGCTTTCTGTTCTTCCCCATCCACCGGTCTGTTCCTACGCAGCAGCCTACTGTTTCAAAGGTATGTTTTATTACCTGGCGATATCTGTCTCCCAGACTGTCATTGCTATTCTTGTACCTTCCAAAGGAAGCGCTAAAGTAGCCTTGTCTAGCTCCCCAAAAAGCTTAGTATTCCTTTTATCGGGATTGTTAAACTTTATAAATTAATTTCAAGAAACTTGGCATCTTTATGTTGTCAATCTATCCGAGAACAAGGATGTTCTTTCCTTTCATTCTCGTCTTTTTTTCAGTGTCTTCTAAAGGCTTTCGCTAGGGGCTTTACAGATTTATTAATAAGTTTATTCCTAATTGTTTTATTTTCTTTGCTGTTATTTAAAAATTTTCTCTACCTTAATATCCTCTATCTGGTTATTATTTATATATTTTTTAAAGGCTATTGATTTCTATATCCTGATTTTTGTAGCCTGCTATCTCAGGAGCATATGTTTAAACATCAGTGTTTCTCTTTTTCTTTTAAAAAATAATTTACTTATAATATATTTCACATCTTTGTATTCCCCAGGGTTCACCCATCACTTCCTCTCCCTGACCACTCCCACTCACCCCGCCCTGGCCTCCCCCCAGTTGAGTACTTTGGCTGTTAACTTGTTTCGACTCTTCCTCCTGGCCTTTTGTTTGTTTTTCCTGTGTCCCATATATTACTGAAACCATTTGGATTCTGTCTTTTTCTTTCTGACTTGTTTCTGCTAATATGATTTCTTCTAGGTCCATCCACGTTATCTCAAATTCATTAAATTTGCCATTTTTAATTGATGAGTAATATTCCATTGTGTATATAGACCACATCTTTTTGGTCCATTCGTCTGTTTTGGGACATTTGGGTTGTTTCCATGTCCTTGCAATTATATTTTATTTATTTATTTATTTTTTGAGACTAGGTCTCGCTGTTTTTGCCCATTGCCCGGGGTACCACAGACTCAAGCCATCCCCAGCCTCAGTTTCCCAGGTAGCTGGGATTACAGGTGCGTGCCACCATGCCCAGCTATTTTTTTGGAACTAGGTCTCGCTACGGGTACCAGGTGGGGCTCGAACCGCGATCCCTAGCCGCAGCCGCTTCATAGGCTGAAGCTTACAGGCACGAGCCACCGTGCCCGGCCCTGTCCTTGTAATTATAAACAGAGCTGGAGTAAACATCCAAGCACAGGTGTCCCTCTGTGTAAATATTGAGGTAGATTCCCAGAAGAGTGATTGCTGGGTCAAATGGCAGTTCCATTTCCATTAGTTTGAGGGTCCTCCACATTGCCTTGCCATAGTGGCTGGACCAGTTTACATTCCCACCTGCAGTGTAAGGGTGTTCCTGTCTCTCTGCATCCATGCCAGCACTTGTTGTTGCCCGTTTTTTCTGTTTTTTGTTTTTTTGATGTGGGCCATCCTCACTGGTGTAAAGTGGTATCTCATTGTGGTTTTGATTTGCATTTCTCTGATTACTAGTGACTAACATCCGTGTTTTTCAGCTTATGAAACTCCTAAGAGCTGGCCTACACAGTATTTCCAAATACAGATGCTGAGAGGCTCTTCCCCTTCCAGGCTGACAGAAAGCTATTAGGAAAGGGGGGGAGTTTAGGGGCACCCTGCTTCTCTGGACAGGACCTGTTGATTAAAACCCAGAACAGGAGGCATTCAGGAAGCCAAGAGAGTGGGGCTGCACCAGCAAGGGGCTTCCCACCCTGGGTGTGACAGCATTTCCCTGATGAGACCGAGAGAAGACGCATCTCTGCCTGAGAAGGAGAGTCTGGATGTGCACACGGCGGGGAGACAGGTTAGAGAGGGGTACAGCTGCCTGGGTAATACACCTGGAGGCCTGAACAGGGCTGAGTGAGCCTAAGTATTGGGAAGGAGAAGCCTGCGGGTAACCTCCAAAGGGGACTAGGGCAGTAGCTCCACACACTTATGGCTGCTTATTGATGCAGCTGCCAGTCTGTTTTGGATCAGATATGCAGACCTGGGCCAACTGTCCTCGTTTCATGCCATTTGTCACGGTTGGCTCTTTTTTTAATTTACTTTTTCCTTATTTTCCTTCTCTATTACTTATTTTATTGCTTGACCTTTCTTCTTTTATTGTATTATGATTTGTCAGTTTCTCTGCGTCACCCTTCCAGTTCTCCTTTCAAGCACATAGTGTTTCTAGTCTGTTTCTAGTTGTAAAAATAAGGTTTGTGTTGTTAAATTTTAATGCTTTCTTCCCTATACCTGGGTCACAAAGATACTCTGCTACATTTTCCCTTATTGATTTTAAAATTTACCTTTCACTTTTGTGTCATCCATATGCATTCAGTAGCAAATCAGCTCTGGTTTTGCAATAGCATCGTCTAAACTCTTTGGTACCACTGTTCGTATTTGTGTAAACGTGGTGGAAAAAGTGGTGCTTCAACTCCATCTGGGTTGAAAATTTTGTGATGAATTGTATAGATGTCTCTAGATGTACAGTCTGGTCTTTTTGTTCTTCATTAGTCCCTGGGTTTTAATAATTTCAAGCCCTTTTAGAGTTGGGAGGTGGCACCTGGGTCCTGACAGGTTAGGGTTGCTGAGTTAGGTATAAAAAGTCGAGGATGTCCAGCTCAACTTCAGATAAACAATCAGTAGCTTTTTAGTAGAAATATCTCCCAATATTACATGAGACAAACTTCTGTAAAATCGGTTCATTGCTTATCTGAACTCTACAGTGACTGGCCTCTCCTCAGGCAACTCCAGGCACAGCCAAAGGGAACTTGTCGTGCCTGAGTGTTCTGAGTAGCAAGGGTACTGGTTCTACACTGCTCTGGGCTAACATGGCTCTGTCCCTGGTCTGCTAAAGAACCTATCCTTACATGGGTACCTCGGTGCTTCCCCTAAGTGTTTAACTACAGTAATGCTTACTTGGGGCCCTCATTCAGTGGCAGACGATAACTCTGTGGGCCCAGGAGATGTGGAGGCTAGAATTCTGTATTTCTGGCAAGGTCCTAAGAAACATGGATACTGCTGGGCTGTGGCTCTAGTAGTAATGAACTATGGGTCCTCAGCATATCCCCAGGGGACCTGGGTGTTAAACCCTCAGGCCTTAGTAAGTAACTTTGCTCAGTGTCACAGAACCTGTGTGCCCAAGACCTGATTCCAGCTCTAGGAATCTAACCTGTGTGCCCTTGACAAGCACACTACAGTGCCTCTCTGACCAAAACCAACCAGTTGAAAACTGACCTGAAAAAAACAAAAACGCAAACCACTGTTGCTTAGAAAAGCTATGGCGTTTGCTTCCTGCGACCTCCTTGACCTTGACAAATTATCTGAAAATATCTATACATATGTAGCAGTCTCTGCATGGTTACTCAACCCTTCAGTGGACTTTCCCTGCCTAAACATAGCCACTACCTCATGCACAGTCAAAAGCCAAACCTTGGCGTTAGATGAGTGACATCTATTTCAAGGGAAGTCAAGTGTTGTTTTTTTTTTTTTTCTCCTTTAAAGCCTAGAGTAGAAGATACACATGTGGCCCACTGCTGTCTGTTCCTTGCTAGCACTGTTCTTTTCATCTGCACTTATATAACCCCCATGGAATAGTTTCCAGCGTGTCTAACTTTTAATTGCACTGTTAACCAAATTCGTCAGTGGAAGAATTTCTCCTTTACCACTGAGTACAAATCTCATTATAGTGATTGGGCCCAGTTACTAATTACTGACATCCTGAACTCACCAAATGCATTGATAGAAGGTGGCATGTGGGTGGGAGCTGGTATTTTCATCTTTGTAGATTTGATTGTACTTAATGGCCTTTCCCCACAGGCCTGGCCCTGGTGCTTAAAATGCATGGTAAAAATAGCCATCCACTGAATGACTATTTCTGAGAGCTGGAAGGGTCCTTGGAGACCCTCTGGGCCAATCCTTATCCTGACTTATAGAAGCCGAAGCCCAGAAAGAGCATGCTGGGGCTGGGCACGGTGGCGTGTGCCTGTAAGTGGCAGCCTAGGAAACCGTGGCAGGGCCAGGGATCACCTGGGTCACGAAGTGAGACCTAGTCCCAAAAAAATATAGCTGGGCATGGTGGCGTGTGCCTGTAATCCCAGCTACCTGGGAAGCTGAGGCTGGGGATCACTTGAGTCCATGGTATCCCGGGCAACGTGAGCCTGCAGTTCCACAAGCAAAAATAGCAAGACCTAGTCTCAAAAAAGAAAAAAAAAAATAGCCCGCTTGGCTGAGGTGTGTGAAACGCTTGAAGCAGGGAATGCCGGCAACAGGTAAGGGGTGAGGTGGGTGGAGGCCAGCTTCCATCTGGCCCTCTGGCCAGGGCGCCCGAGTGTCCCAATTCCAGCGATGGCCACAGCTGTGTCCCACATGTTCCATCATTTCCTTAATCTCTTGTTTTCAATCCACCTGTGTTTATCTTCCACTCATTTAAAAATAATTTCTTTATTTTTTTTTCTTGATTTATTTTTTTATATTTTGTGGGTACAATGTCTTTCTTTTTTTACATCATTATCTACCCTGGGGTTCTCCTACCACCTTCCACCTTATCACCCATGAGCCATCGTCTTAATCTTTTGTGCCTCTTCCACCCCCCCTCCCCAACTCTCCCCAATTCTCTGTGCTTCAAATCTACCGAAAGTTAGTTTTAAACTTTTCTGGTCTGTTTGTTTGTTTTCCCCTTATCCCTCATATAAGTGAGACCATTCACTGTTTCTCTTTTCCTTTCTGGTTCATTTCTGCCAGCATAAAAATATTTTTTAAGTAGAAAATAAGGAGGCATGAATTTAAGAGAACCCTACTGATAAGATGGAGACCAAGCCAAGTGGTTACCTCTAGGGACACAGACTGCCTTTATGGAAAAGGGGGATGAGCAAGGAGTGTCAGACTTACAGAAACCCAACAAAGGCACTGCCTTTCACTAACCAGGAAGAACGAAAGAGAAGAGGGACTCTCTCACTCGCAAGTGGAATGTTATTTAACTCCCTGGATGTCTAACACCTACATCCATCTCCCTCCAGCCGCCTCTGTCCAGAGGCCAGACTGTGTGTAGGAAAGGAGAGAACAGAGTTGGTGGTGGCCAGATCAGATTGAAGGCTGGGTTCTGCCTCTTCCCCACATGTGACCTCAGGCAAGTACAGAGCCCAGGGCGGCTCCCTTTGCGGTAAACCCCATGTAAAGCTCAGCCCACAGGGTTGGCTGTCACGGTGGTGATAGCACTGGCATCCGTGCCACTCTTGATCCAGTTGATGCAACCTGTGTGGGAACCACACGGAGGATCTGAAATGCACGTTTTGTCTTTCCTGCATGACTCAGCGGGAAAGGTGGCAGGAAAGTCCCCTTCGTTGCCACACCTGCCCTGGAGATTTGCTTCCAGTGATGTGTGCAGTTGCGTCCTCACGGGAGACTAGAGTGGGCAGCTGAGGAGACGCTTGGGAGCTCTTCTGCACTCACACACGGGCCACTCTTTCACACCTCTCACCCAGCGGCCCTGTCTCAACCGTGGCGTCCATGGCCCCCCACCTGCAACAGGAGGAATTGATGAAAAAGGAACTTAAGACTTTATGGGGAAAAGAGACAGAAGGGGTGCAGGCAGAAGTGATTTTGGGGGGCATGCAGCACATCTCTACACCCTACTGAGAGGGTTCGCAAACTGTCCTTAACACACCCACACGTCAGCAGCTTGGTCCTGCTCACCACGCGGCCCGTGGCGTGGAGTCACTAACCATTCAGTTACTCTCACTTCCCTTGGATGCTCTGCCTTCTTACTTTCTCCATCCTTCCTTAGAGGCGTTTTTAGCATATTCTAGTCTCTTCAAACCTCAGAGCATGCAGAAAGGCCAAACAAGAATCCACAGGGTTGGCTGCCTCTACGGGCTGGAGCCAGGACACAGGAATGAGAAGGAGACTTAAACGTCACCGTTAGGAGTTTGGTTCCCATGGAACACTTTAACACAGCGCCTATGACTTAACATGGTGATGTTTTATTGTGCCCTGTCGGCTGGTACATTCAGCCCCCAAATGAGACCATCGTCTTGTTGCCCTCACTCTCTCGGGGTGCAGGGAGGGCACGGCTCCTGCCCGATATGGTGCAGTCGGAGTCCAGACTGTCTGGCTCCAATCTCCACAGGCTTCACCACTGCACTCAGCGGCCTCATCTTCACACGGGCTGCCTGGGGAAGCTGCCCCGGCTTCTGTCTCCACTGATTCCCCTTACTCTGTCCTCAGTGCTGCCTGGTTTCTGCACTGATAAATCCATGCGTGGGGCGCTTTCCTCCGGAGTCACTAAGTCCTCCTTGTCATGAAATCTGTCGGACACGTGTCAGTCCTCTTGTTTGACTTCTGGACAAAAGACTCTGTGCCTTTCTTCCCGCAACACGCTGTACCGCCCCTTCCAGGCCGTCTCTGTCTCTGTCTCCTTTGCAAACTCTCTCCCTCCTCCTCTTCTTCAATCTTCTCTTTCTTGCCCCTGCTCCTCCTATTCCTGTTCACAGGCATTCTTCTTAGCCTGCTCTTCCCTCCTGTCTACACACACTGCCTGGGCAATCGACTCCGTTCCCACCATGCTAACGACCCGTTCCTTCCAAACCTTCATCTCCAGTCTTAGTCCCATGGTGCAGCTGTTCTTGCTCATCAGGCCTCTGCTTGAATGCCCCGGAGAACTCGGAAAGTCTCACATTCCGCGTCATACCTCTCCAGCACCATTTAAAACGATTCACCCTCTTTTGTCTTGAGACCCAGTGGGTTAGCTTTTTAGGAGGTGGGAGGAGCAGACTGACAGGCAGCTGAGCTATTTCATCTGCTGCCTGAAGGGGACAGTCTGACCCAGCTGCAGGGCAGACACTGACAGGCACAATCCTGGCCCTTGTCACCAGGCTTTTGACCTTTCAGAGGGGATCCAGAAACCAGCACTATGATGTCCAAAGTCCCGATTCTTATGATGTTGGCTACGGATGCAAATATGGTAGCCCTGCGCAGCCTAAGCTGAAGGTCCTGTTGACCAGAGTCAGTGTGCAGGCTACCAGCTCACGCCTCTACCTGATCTCTCTGCAACTCTCAGCAGGTCCAGTTCATCGGCCCCAGGTGACCCCATCCCTCTGGACTTCAAGAGAAGTTGGGAATCTAGATTTGCATATGAAATCTCTAAGTGTTAAAATTCACATCTATGCAATTAAAATAAAAGGCACTTTTTCTTGGGTCAGATTTGAGAGCCGGGCCACCAAAGCTGCCACCCTGATTTAGTCTGAACTGGCGCTGTGCCGAGGGCTCCATAAACACCATGTCAATTGACCTTGACCAAGGTCCCTCCCTTTTCAGGTGAGGAGGCAGGGATAGCCAGGGAAAGTAACTGCCAGAAAGTGACACCGCTGATCAGTGGTGCTTATTTCTGAGTCTTAGAAATTTTACTCAAATTTCCTTCCCTCTAAGTATGAGTCTGCTTCTTTTTTGTTGTTCATTTTAAGTAAACCATCTTTATTTCCAACCTCCAGTTCTCTCCTATTAGGAATGATTTCTAACTGGAGTATACAGCAACCAAAATTCCTGTGATTGCAAAAAGCTATAGAAATCCATTCACACGTACTGAAATTGCTAATGAGAGAAACTTTGGGCTTCCTTACCATCTCCTAGTTTGCTCTTTGTCCCCTTACCCCTCACAGATATTTCAGCATGTTCTATTTTCCTTCAGCCTCAGAGCATCTCTGGAGAAGCCTCACAAGAACACTTGTGGGGACTTAAATTGCCACTTTGCCTCTCACTATAGATCGTAAAGGCAGCTCCTGCCAATTAAGGCTTTTATTGTTGATCGTTGTATTAATAATCATGTTATTTAGGGAAACTGGGTCCCAGAGGTCTCTGTGGGCACCTGATCAGGTCAGGACTACTGAAATAACTGAATCTAGGACTTTTGCATCTACAAAGGAGAAGGAGACATGTTTTCCCCTTATACTCTCACTAGTTATAGGTAACTCCTTCCCACCCCCCCAGCCGGACATTAGCTATATAACAGATATTCAGACAGAGTAAGAAGTGAGAAGGGAGGCTGGTTATGGAGCTCAGGAACCAAGGAATCACATGGTGTTGAGTGTCCTGGAATTTTGTTCTGCCACAGAATCTAGACTTGGAGCCAAAAAACCAACAACCCAGAAATGAGACAATCACAGACCAGACAATACCCAACAAAGTCTGCAATTTTAGCCAAGGAAAGGAAAAGTTAAACAGGACATAAAACTTTCGACTCCAGTCAAACACCACAGGTTAAAAGGCAGCCTGTAGCCATATCTGGACCCATAAAGAAAGAAGGTAGACGCTGAACTTCTCACTCAACTTGGAAATAATAAAGTAGATCAATGTCCTCTACCCTCATACCCAATTCCCAGAGCAGAGAAAGCCAACGAAAACAGATCATCTCAGTTTTAGAGTCTCACAATGTAATGCAAAATGTCCAAGTTTCAATAGGAAAAAAAAATCACATTTTTTACCAAGTACCAGAGAATCTAAAATTGAGTGAAAAAAGTCAGTGGCTGCCAACCGAAAGGACAGTGATTTGAAAGCAGTCACGATGAAAGCTCTTTATAAGCCGTCATGAACATGCCTGAAACTAATGACAAACATAGTTTCAGCAGAGGAATGGCAGACCTAAAGAAAATCTAAATGGACATTTTAAAACGGAAAATTATAATAACTGAAATAAAAAAAACTCAGGGAGCTCATTCAAAGGCAGAGCAGAGGAAAGAGAAGAAATAATCAGTGAACTGGAAGACAGGACACTATAAATTATCCAGTCTGGGCAACTGAGAGTAAATAGACTGGAACAAAAATGAACAGAGCCTCAGGGACCTATGGAGTGCTAATGAAAGATTTAACATTCATAATATCAATTTTGGAGCCTTAAAGGAAGAGGAAAAAAAAAGAATGGGATGAAATAATGACTGAAATGTCCTATTTTTGACAGGAGGCATAAACCTATGGAGCCAGGATTTTGAACAAACTGCAAATGGTATAACCTCAAAGAAATCCATGCCATGATGTAGTGCAGTCAAATTTCTGAAAACTAAAGACAAAATCTTGAAAGAAATAAAAGTGAAATGATGCCTTCCTTACCTGAATGACTTGTGGATATCTTGTCAAATACCATGAGGCCAAAAGGCAGTTGCAAAACATGTTAACCCGAATTCTAGTTCCAGTGAAAATATCCTTAAAGAATGAAGGGGGAAATCCAGGCATTCTAAGATGAAAGGGAACTAAGAGAAATTTTGGCAGTACACCTACCCTCAAAAAATGCTTAGGGGGAGTTCTTTAAAGAGAAAGGAAATGATAAAAGTAATGTAGGAATACCAAAAAGGAAAAGAGAACAGCAAAAATTAAATCAATGTTCCAAATTATATTTGATGGTTGAAGGAAAATTATATTATGATGTGGTTCTTTATGTAGAAGAAACTATTTAAGATCATTATAGTATAGATGGAGGAGCGTGAAAGGACATTAGGGAATGTTTGGTTTCTAAATTTCACTAGAACTAGTAAAATGATGTCAGTAAACTGTGATAGTAACCACTAAAATGACTATTTAAAAAGGTACACTCAAATACAATATGGCTGTGTAAAAATGGAGTTTCTAAAAAAGCCCTGTTCTAGTAGCCCACAGTAAGGTCAGAAAAACTAGAAAGAAAAAGGAAAAACAAAGATAACAGAAATCAAATAGTAAATGATATTCTTAGGCTGTACATAACAATCATTACAATAAATGTAAAAGATCTAAAAGCACAGTTAAGAGCGTCGGTAAAATGAATTTTTAAAATGACCCAACAACTCCAGTCATACATTGCTTAATTGCAGGGATCTATTCTGAAAAATATGTTGTTAAACAATTTTATCATTGTGCTAATATCCTAGAGTATAATTACATAGACCTAGATGGTATAGCCTACTGTACACATAGTTTATATGGTAAATTTCCAAGACCACTGTCCTCTAAACAGTCACTGAGTGACACGTGCCTATATTTTGTCTACTAGAAACTCACTTTACATTTAATCATAGCCATGTAGGAAATCTCAACAAAGTTATGAAAACAAAGAACAACAGTAAACTAAAACTACTTTCCGCATCTAAGTGAGGTCAGCAAGGTTGCAGGATGTAAGAGTTACACAAAAATCAGTTGAATTTCCATACAGTAGAAGTGAACACAAGAAAAATACCTAAATTTACAACTACCAAAAAAAGTGAAGATCTGATAACATATATGCAGAATTTGTGTGCTGAAAATTAAAGAAATCTAATAAGAGGAAGGATAACGCATGTTCATAACTTATGATAAAGCATGGTCATGATCCAACATAATAAAAAATTCATCCCTAGTAAGTTGATATCCATGTTTACCATCAAAATCATAGGATAATGTTTGTAGATATAAGCCACATCATTCTAAAATTTATTTTGAAAAACAAGTGAACTAGAATAGTTAAAATAATTTTATAAAAGGAACTTTAAGTGGGAGAAACCAGTGTGCCCCATTTCAAAATTTATGGATAGGAAATCTTAGACAAATCACATCCTCTTTCAATAAAAATTTAATAAGAAATGATTTATTAAATAGTAATGCTTAAACTGGTTGGTCTTGATGAAGAAATAAACAAATAAATCAATGGAACAAATAGATAACCAAAACCAAATCTATACAATTGTAGCAAGCTGAATCTTGACAAACATGCAAAAACAATTCAGTGTGAAAAAATAACCTTTTCAGTAAAATGTGCTGGTGCAACCAGTCCTTCCTAGGTGAATGAAACCTGATAGAAGCCCTCCACCCCACACAAAAGTTAATTCAGAATAGATACAGACTAAAATGTAACATGTAAACTATAATATACCGAGAAACACAGAAGAAAATCTTCAGATGTAGGACTAAGCAAAGATATTTTAGACTGACATCAAAAGTGTAAGCCATAGAAGGGGGAAAAAAATCTATAAATTGCATCTCTTCAAAACTAAAAATATTTGCTTTGCAAATGACCATGTTTATAGGATGAAATGGCAAACTGTGGGCTTTGAGAAAATACTTGCAAATCCCATGTCCAACAAAGGACTAGTATCTAGAATACATTCAAAAACTCTCAAAAGTAACAATAAAACCCAAACTAGGCAATAAGAAGATGGTTGAACGATATGAAGAGACGTCTCACCAAATGGTGCATACAGGTGACTAAGCACACAAGAAGACAGTCAACACCAGGAAATTGAAACCACTCTGAGACATTACTAGCAGCTAACAGGATTCTCAAAAAAAGAAATCAGTGACGACATTAAATGCTGACATAGACATTGAGAAAATGGCTTTCATGCATTCCTAGAGAGAAAGTAAAATGGTCCAGCCCCACCGGAAAAATATTTTGGCAGTCTCAAAAAACGAAACATGCAATTTTCATACAATCCAGCAATTGTACTTCAGAACACTGCGCCCGGAGAAATGGAGACATGTCCATATAAAACATTTTTGCCTGCGCAAAAACAGCTGCAGTTTTTATTCAGAACAGCCCCAAGCTGCATCAACCTAGGTACCCTTCACCTGGTGAGTTGGTGAACAAAATATGTGATCTGTCCACATCCATACCTGGAAATGGTGGGTTAAAGAAAGGTGGATCCTAAAACACTTAAACGGTATGACTTGATGTCTGTAACAATCTTGAAATAACAAAATGTCAAAACTGGGGAGCACATTAGTGTTTGGGGCTATGGGGGAAATGGGGAGGAGAGGGAAGTGCCTCTGGCTGCCAGGATAAGCACCTGGGATCTTTGGAATGTGCAGCATCTTGATTGTATCAGCATCAATATCCTGGTTGTGAGAATGCCCTATAGTTTAAAAATTTTTTTGATTATGTATTTTTTCTCACATCATTGTATATCCCAAAGTTCTCCTTCCACCATATCACCTCTAAACTGTCATCATGATCTCTCGTTCTCATCCCTCCCCTGATTTTGCCCTCTCCCCCCCCCACTTGCTATATGCTTCAGGTGTTTTCAGTTTAACTTTTTCTTGGCCTTCTGTTTGTTTTCCTTATATCCCACATAGAAGTGATGCCATCCAGTTTCTCTCTGGCTTATTTTGGCGAGCATGATTCCTTCCAGCTCCATTCATGTTGTTGCAGACGACATGAGTTTACCTTTTTTGATTGCTGAATTGTTCTCTAGTTTTGCAAGAAGTTTTCACTGGGGTCAAGGACACACAGCCTCTCTGTATTATTTCACAAGCCATGTGAATCCACAAGGATCTCAGAATCGTTTCCATGCTTTTTAAAAAGCCGGATACAGAACAGCACAAGCCCAGGCTCTTAACTCCCAGATTCCCAGGCTGCTGACCACCTTCTCAATGACGAGAAGGGACTCTTCAGACTCTCAACCACCATGTGTAGCGAGCTGCTGCTGCTAAGCCGGCAAAGCCAGTCCTCCAAGCTTTCACCCTGTGTATTTAGAGTCATGGAGTGTCTGTCGGTGCTGGGGCATTTTGAAACAATGGTTACAAAAAAATAACAACCACTTTGTTGGGTTTTGGTTCCCCGGAACCGCCATGGAACCCCTGAATAAATGACCATTCAAGTACCTACCAGTGTCCTAGCACAGCCAGCTTGAAGACCAGCCCCCCCAGCTCCTTGCCCTGGGGCCGCAGCCCTCAGTCCGTGGCCTGCACACATATGGTGAAGCCCCTGAAGTCTGGCAGCCAGTCCTTCTGTCAGAGGCAGGGTGACCTGCCTGAGGCCACAGTCCAGGCTGCCGCACACAGGCTTTTGTTTCATTTCGAAAGTTAGAAATTAGAACTCGAATTCGAAACTTGACATCGAGAAAGCCCAGGCGCAAGGCAGCCTGGGATGGCAGGGTCTGTGGACAGGGGTCACGTTGAGACATCAGTTTGGGAGAAGGCAGGCCTTCTCAACACCGCTGTGATGTAAAGTGGCTTGCGAAAGAGAGAACGAAGGACAAGGAGGTCCGCTGAGGTCGGTGTGAGCAGGGGGCATTTCTCACACTCCGTGGGCAGGGCGCACAGGGCAAGCAGAGAAGCTGCTGCGAACCGGGGTGGTGTGGCCTTGAGTCCATTGCGCCTTCCTGCGCCCTCAGTAAGCTACCTTCTCCTGACCTGTGTAGCTGCAACAGAGATTTTTCTTGGGGGGCCTGGTTTCTGGGGCACAGGGCTGGCTGCTGGGAATGGGGCTAGAGGGACAAGGTCTGACCCAATCAGCCTCTACCCTATCTCCCCCGACCCGGGCTTTGATGTGTGTGTTTTTCCGTGTCTCTGTGTGGGGTGTGTGTGTGTGTGTGTGTGTGTGTGAGAGACGAGTGTCTCTGCCTGTATGTATGTGTCACATGTGTGTGCCTGGCAAGGTCTGTCTTACCAGTGTGTTTGCATGCGTTGGGGTGCCTGCATTCCCTTGCCCACGGATTGTGCGTCTCTGTTGCCATGACTGTGTATGGAGAATGGATGTCTCTCTGTGGGGAGGTCTGCGTGTACCGTGTCTGCGTGTCTATGACCTGTCTGTGTGTCCCTGTGTGTCGGCTGAGTCTGTACAGGTGGCAGCCGGCCCGGGGGGCTGTGTATGGAGTCCGTGTGGTGCGGGGGAAGGTTTGTGTGCACGCGAGGTGTGCGTGTGTGGACCTGTGAGGGTGGTGTGTCCGCAGACACAGAGACTCGGGAGAAGCCGGTTCTTTCCGCGGACCCCGGGGCGCGGCCTCCCGACACACGGAGCGAGCAGGGAGGAGCGCACGGCTCGGCCCGGGCGGCGGGCTGCGCTCCTGCTCCTCCCCGCGGACCGGGCACACGTGGGCCCCGGGCGCCGCCTCCCCGCGCCGCCCGCCGGTCCCGCGCGTCCCCACCCACCGCGGGCCGCCCCCGCCGCGGAGCCGGCCCCGGGGATAAAGTGGCGGCGCAGACGCCGCGCCCTGTCGCCACGGAGCCGGCGGCGCGCAGCTCAGCCCAGACGAGGACCCGCGGCGCTCGGGGGGACGCGACTGCAGCGCTCGTGGCCCCGGTAACTGCCTCCCGGTCCCCGCTCCCGCCGGCGAGTGCCGCGGCCAGGGGTGGGGCGCGGCCGCGGGGGTCCCTGGCGCGCTCGGCGTGGGCTCCCGCACGGCGCCTCCGGGGCGCGCGAGTGTGTGCACGAGCGTGTGCGCGCGTGTCCGCGTGCGCGCGCGCGCGCGTCCTCCCCTGCTCCCGCGCACCAGCCCCCGGGCCAACTTGTCCCCGTCAACTCCATCCTGGCGCTCGCTCGCAGCTGTCCCCGCGGAGACACCCGGCCAAGCCCCCCGTTTCTCGGGCGGCGTCTCCACTGACAGCTGCGGGAGGCCGGCAGGGAGCAAAGTTTGTCAGGCGCCTCCCCGGGGTGACTTTGCCTCGGGGACGCGGGTTTGTGGGTGTGCGACGCGCCCCGGCGAGCGCCGAGCTAGTGCCCCAGGTTCTCGGGGCCGGGGCGGGGGTGCCGGGCGCCGGGGGGTGGGGGGGCGCCCCTCCGCGGAGCCCCTCGGCGACCTGTTTAGGCAAAGTGGTGACAGGAACTGTAGTGGAGAATCGCAGGCGGCTGGTCCCCGCCCTGGGGAGGGAGGGGAGCTCGGGGGAGCTCGTCAGTGAGATGTGGGAGCCGGCTGCAGGGCTCGGCGCCCCGAAAGCCCGAGAGGCAGAGCCGGGGGCAGGGCGCGGGGCGGGGGGGCCCGGGGAGCTGCCTGCATGCCGCCCTGTGACCGCCGAGATGAGGGAGCAGCCCTTCTCTGCCTGGCTCTGATTCCGGAGGCCGCCGTGGCTGTGGAATGCAAGAGGCAGGACGCGATGGAAACAGGTTTGTGGCGGCATCTCTGGCATCTCCGGCCGGAGGCGCGGAGCCGGGTACCAGCCACCTCCGGGCTGTGCTCCTTTGAAACTTCCTTGGGGATTTTAGGATAGATGGAGCGCAGCTGGGGCTTCGGAGGCGCGGAGCTGACGATCATTTCCACTTGATTACGGCGAAAATAGTCTTTAAGATGAAGTTTCCTGAAACGATTTAAAATAAACACAGATGGGAAGGGGGGGGCTGTAATGAGGCACTTAAAAAATAAAGTGAGCCTTTTCTTCAGAACAAATGGGAGTCTTCAGTCTTGGAGAGATGGCAAGAAATAGATGTATTTTTTCTGAATCTTGGAGATGGAGGGTTTGTTTTTAAAGTGTTTTTTTAAAAGAAATGTGACTGACTCTGAGCAAGGCTCACCCCCACCCCTCACCTCCTTCTCTCTCTCCCTCTCTCCTCTCCCTCTCCTCTCTCCTCTCTCTCTCCTCTCTCTCCTCCCTCTCTCTCCCTCTCTCTCCCTCTCTCTCCTCTCTCTCCTCCCTCTCTCT